>UESW01004895.1:289737-436772 GCA_900491605.1 Calamus simplicifolius | reverse complement strand
ATGATTAATTGAAGAATTTATTTAATTTTCATAGTTAGGCTCCCCCTGAATGAGGTAGCTCCCCCTATGAAACTCAAATAAATATCATTCATTCAATTTAAACTCATACACAGTTTAATGTCAAAATTCAGCATTTTCATCTAAATTGCTTTTTCATTCTCTGTATGTGTAATGTTTAATTATTACTCCCTTCTCTCCCCATTCAATTATTTATTATATGCATATACAATAACATTCGTTTAATTTCTCCCATGCATATACAGTCATGTATAAAACTCTCCCCCTTTTTTGTTATCAACAAAAAGGTAGAGAAGCATCAAACACAATCACATTCACGATTTAAGATATGCTTTAACATGAACTGAGATTCATTGATAAATAAGAGAAGTACATTCAAACTCAAACTTCATTGAACATTCAAAACTAACTTTTCATTACTTCATTATATCAAAATGTAAATCATAATATAAATTTCATTACATTGCAAAAACTAAACATCCATTACATCAAAAATGTGTCCTTACAATTCTTGTTAAGTGATCTACGATGTTCTTCATTCCATCAGTTTGAAGCTTGACATATTCTCTCAGTCTTTCATCACAAAAGTACAAGCAGTTAAAATCTTGTCTTGAAGCTCGGCATTGCACTTGCATAAGTCTTACCATCTCCACAAATGTCTTTAAGTTCTTCAAAAATATTCTTTAAATCACCACTTAAAGACTCAGTAGAGGAGCTAAGAGTAGATTCAATCTTGGTAATTCGATCTTCTAATGAATAGAGAGTTTCTTTAAGATTCATGAATTTACTGTCAAACTCAGTCTTCATTCTATCCTCTTGAGCATCAAGAAGACTCTTGAGCTGCTCTAACTGAAGATCCGAAAAACCAACTGATGAAGAAGATGGCTGATCAAACATTGGAGCAGGAGAAGGGGCCGGAACTGGAACAGAAGAACTAGGAGGCACAGGTGATGAATGTCTAACAGAAGGTCCAGGTGCCTCAACATCAGCGGCTCTATCTTCCAACTGATTTTTCCTTTCCCATCTACCATCTTTCTTCACAAATCCCATCCTATGAATAGTAGCCAAGCTATAGTAATCAGTGTGTCTCAAATTTCTCAATGGCTCACTATCGGAAATAATTATCCCTTGGCTTTGAAAAATCTTAGTTAATATCATGCCATAGGGTAGACTTGATTTCTTCTTGCTCCCACAGTCAGCTATGTACCAAATTATCATATTCGGAAGATTGATAGGTCTCCCAGCCACTACAGCATCCATAACAAAAATGTCTCTCTCAGATACATAATCAAACCTCCCAGTCTTAGGGAACAGAATCCTACTGCATATGTTATGGAGAAGCCTTAATTCCAAAGATAGTTGATTTGCTTGGACTTCTTCAAAACCAACAATTTCTTTATTTAACAATCTTGATAAAGCCGGGCTCCTATCATCAGGTGAAAATGTAGAAGGACCAGACACTGAAAGATCCAAAAGTCTTGAGAGTATATCCACTGTGACATTTATCCTATTTCCTCTAATCAAGCTGACCAATCCATTATCTCCTCTTGACAAATTTTTATAAAACTCTTTAACCAAGGGGGTAGGTTGGGCAATCTAATGAACACATTTTCTCCCATCCCATTTCAATTAATTGTCTTCCTACAAGAAAACCCTCCGCCTCAAATAGCTCAAAATCCACCTTTCTCCGGTTGTAATAATCTATCGGCTAGGCGGTCTACCTGAGAGGTGGCCGCAGCAGGAGAAGCACTCGGGGTTGAAGAGGACGAGGTGGAATCCATGCTCGGAGACGGTTCGCGAGCGGGACGCCTCACCGTCTTCTTCCTCTTCATCCCGGCCGCTCCAAGGCTAGAACCACGGGTTTTAGGTGCCATTGATTTAGTGGAAAGGTTAATCAAGGTTTCTAAGGATTTGGTAGGTTGGGAAAATCTTTGGAGAGAGATTTTGATTGATTTGAGAAGATAGAAATGAACGAGGGGTCGACTCTGCCCTAGAAAAATCGACCTGGGACCACTTCGAGTCGGCTCCCGCAAAGTGTGGAGTCGACTCCGGGTAGTCACAGAAACCTAACCCGAAGTGGAGTCGACTCGCACAGAGATGGGGTCGCTCCAGAGTTTCAGCAGAAACATGGAGTCGACTCCGATACTGATCGAGTCGGCTCCGAGACCATTTCAGAGCAAAAACATAAAGTTTCAGAGAATCTGAAATGTGTCCGGACATTGATCATAGAAATTGATAAAAAATCATTGGATTTTAATAGATCAATTAGATATGAATTCTAGATAAGATTTCCTTAAAGATCAGGGATTTGAAAGAATTTTAGATCAAAGGATAGAAAGAGTTCTAGATAATTTTTCTTAGGGGTTTCAAATTCATTCTAATGGATCACAAATCCCTAACTCTCCTCTAAGATAACAGAATCTTTCTTCACTCAAGGGTTTTGTAAATATAGCTAATTGATCTTCAGTATTAACATAATCAAGACATATTTCTCCATTAGTTACATGTTCTCTAATAAAATGATATCTAATTTCTATGTGTTTTGTCCTAGAATGTTGAATTGGATTTTTGTTAGATTAATTGCACTTGTATTGTCACATTTTATAGGTGTTTTGTCAAGTGTGATACCATAGTCTTCAAGTTGTCGCTTAATCCATAGGATTTGAGCACAGCAACTTCCAGCTGCAACATATTCAGCTTCAGTAGTTGATAATGCAACTGAATTTTGCTTTTTGCTAAACCATGAGATTAAGTTACTTCCTAAGAATTGGCATGCACCACTTGTGCTTTTCCTATCTAACTTACATCCAGCATAATCAGAATCAGAATATGCAATTAAGTTCAATGTTGAGTCTCTAGAATACCATAAACCTACATTTTTTGTTCCATTTAAGTATCTTAATATTCTTTTAACAGCAATTAAGTGAGATTCTTTAGGTTCTGATTGAAATCTAGCACATAGACAAACAGAGAACATTATATCAGGTCTACTAGCAGTTAAGTAGAGTAGAGATCCGATTATACCTCGATAATACTTTTGATCAACTTTCTTACCTTCCTCATCTTTGTCTAACTTGCATGAAGGACTCATTGGAGTTCCAAGGGGTTTCATTGAATCCATACCAAACTTTTTGAGTAGTTCCTTGTGTACTTGGTTTGGTTGATGAAAATCCCTTCCTTTCTTGTTTGATTTGGAGTCCAAGGAAGAAGTTGAGTTCTCCCATCATGCTCATTTCAAACTCACCCTGCATCAACTTAGCAAATTCTTGACATAGAAGATTGTTAGTAGCACCAAAAATAATATCATCAACATATATTTGAACTACTAATAAATCTTTACCTTTTCTTTTCAAAAATAATGTTTTATCTACATTTCCTCTTATAAAATCATTTTCAATTAAGAATTTACTTAATCTATCATACCATGCTCTAGGTGCTTGTTTCAAACCATATAATGCTTTGTGCAATTTAAAAACGTGATTTGAAAATTCATGATCTTCAAAACCTGGTGGTTGTTCTACATACACTTCTTCATTTATAAATCCATTTAAAAAAGCACTTTTACATCCATTTGAAATAAGTTGAAATTCATGTGACATGCAAATGCAAGTAATAGTCTAATGGCTTCTAATCTAGCTACTGGTGCAAAGGTTTCATCAAAATCAATACCTTCTTCTTGATTATATCCTTTTGCAACTAATCTAGCTTTGTTTCTAATTACTATGCCATTTTCATCTAGTTTATTTCTAAATACCCATTTTGATCCTATAACAGAATGATCTTTAGGTCTTTCTACTAATGTCCATACATTATTTCTAGTAAATTGATTTAATTCTTCTTGCATAGCTAACATCCAATTATTATCTTTTTCAGCTTCTTCAATAGTTTTAGGTTCAATTTGTGATACAAATGCAAGATGATTACTAATATTTCTCATAGATGATCTAGTTCTTATTCCTTGAGATGGATCACCTATAATCAATTCCTTAGGGTGACTATAAGCGTATCTCCAATCTCTAGGAAGATCTATATCATTATGATTAGTGTTAGTATCATCATCCTTAGGTGAATCATTATCTTTAGCCTCTTGCTCATGATCTGAAGATACATCAATATTTAATTTTTCAAGATCTTTCTCAATTATGTTTGTATCTTCCTCATCATCAAACTTTTCGGAACTAGTTGCTAAAGATTCATCAAAAACTACATGAATGGATTCTTCAACAATTAAAGTTTTCTTGTTAAATACTCTATATGCTTTACTAGTTGTTGAATATCCTAAGAATATTCCTTCATCAGATTTAGCATCAAATTTGCCTAAATTATTTTTACCATTATTATGAACAAAACATTTACAACCAAATGCATGAAAATATCTAATATTAGGTTTTCTGTTTTGCCATAGTTCATAAGGTGTTTTCTTAAGTATTGGTCTTATTAGGGCTCTATTTAAAATGTAACATGCGTGTTTATAGCTTCCGCCCAAAAGTACTTTGGTAGGTTGCTTTCACATAGCATGGTACGGGCCATGTCTTCTAAAGTCCTATTTTTCCTTTCTACAACACCATTTTGTTGTGGGGTCCTAGGTGCAGAAAAATTATGATTAATACCATTTTCAGCACAAAAATTTTCAAATAGGTGATTTTCAAATTCAGTTCCATGATCACTTCTTAGAGACACTATGGTAGTGTTTTTCTCATTTGTGACTTTCTTAAAGAATTTCAGGAATATCGAGAAAGTCTCATCTTTGTGAGCTAAAAAATACCCAAGTGTATCTAGAGTAATCATCTACAATCACAAGACCATATTTCTTTCCTCCTAGACTTGTGGTTCTAGTTGGTCCAAAAAGGTCCATGTGAAGTAGCTCTAATGGCCTAGAAGTTGAAACAACATTTTTAGATTTGAAAGAACTTCTTGTTTGTTTTCCAAATTGACATGCATCACATATTTTGTTGTTTTCAAAATCTATTTTAGGTAACCCTTTAACTAAGTCCATTTTAATTAGTTTTGAAATTAGGTGTGTGCTTGCATGACCTAATCTACGATGCCATAACCATCCAATTTCATTCATATTAGCATTATCAGCAATTAAGCAATGATCACTCATAGATAATTTATCTAGATCAACCAAGTAAACATTGCCATGTCTATAACCAGTAAATACAATGCTATTATCAATGGAATTAGATACTGTGCAGAAAGAAGTTTCAAATGATACTTTAAAATCTTTATCGCACAATTGGCTTATACTAATTAAGTTATGCTTCAAACCATCAACATAAAGTACATTATCTATAAAAGTGGATGGAGTTATACGGATTTTACCAAGGCCCATAATCTGACCTTTACCATTATCACCGAACGTAACAACTCCTTTCTTTTCTTCAAGGGTGATGAATTCTTCTTTGTCACCCGTCATATGTCTTGAGCAGCCACTATCAAGATACCACTTTCTCTTTGATCTTTTGGCCACAAGACATTCCTGCAATAAAATCAAACTTTATGTTTAGGTACCCAAGCTTTCTTGGGTCCTTCATGGTTAGTAGCAACAAATATTGTTCCTTTTGGAACCCATATTTTCTTCCTTTAAAATTTAAATTCTTATTTGGTTTTTGTAAATTACATTCAAATGATTTATGCCCTTTTAAATTGCATTTAAAACAAGTGATGTTACTTTGGCTAGCACGTACAAAAATATTTTTCAAAGATTTTTGTTTTCTAAATGTATTATATCCTAATCCAGCCTTATCAAAAACTGCTTTTTGACTTTCTAAAATCATGTTTAGTTTAGTAGAACTTAAGGTGAATTTATCAACAATATCTTTGTATTTTTTAACTTCTTTCTTTAGAAATTCATTTTCTACAATGCTGTTCATTTTCAAAGATAGAGTTTGTATTTCTTTTTCAAATCTTTTATTAGATTTTCATTTTCAGATTTTAGTATATTAATTTCATGAGTAAAATCATCCTTTTCTTTAAGAAACATCTCCTTTTTACCTTTTAAATCTTTAATTGCAAGCATCACTTCATTTTTCTCTTTAATTAAGTTTATGTTTTCAGTTTTCAGAGATTTATATTTCTTTTTCAAAATTTTAAAATCATCTACAAGTTCATTGAAGGCTTCAAATAATTCATCAAAAGCAAATCATCATCAAGGGTTTTCAGAACTTACCTCATCGTCGTCGTTCGCCATAAAAAAATGTTGGCAACCTCTTTTTGTTCTTCTTCTTCGGAAGAAGATTCATCACTGTCGCTCCAAGTTGCAACATACGCTTTCTTCTTTTTCTTGAAAGTCTTTTTCAATTGCGGACAATCATATCTATAATGCCCGGTTTCTTACATTCATAACAGATCAAGGGGTCTTTCTCTTTGTCCTTGTCCTTATCTTTTTCCTTTTCTCCTTCCATCTTATTTCCAAATTTCTTTTTGTGGAAGGGTTTCTTTCTCCTCATAAATTTCTTAAATTTTCTTGCTAGAAGAGCTGTGTCTTCATCATCATCCTCATCATCGCTGCTGCTATCTTCAATTTCTGCAGCCTTGAGGGCAATTGTCTTCTTCTTTTTGCTATCCTCCTCCACATGTTGCTTCATTGTCAATTCATGGGTCATAAGGGATCCAAGAAGCTCTTCCAAAGGTAAAGTGTTTAGATCTTTGGCTTCTTGAATGGCTGTCATTTTGGCTTCCCATGATCTTGGTAGTGACCTAAGAATTTTGCGAACCAAATCAGCATTAGTATAGGTTTTTCCAAGACTCTTCAAACCATTAACAATATCAGTAAATCTAGTATACATGCATGTTATGGTTTCAGATTGTTCCATGCTAAACAATTCATATTTATGCACAAGTATATTAATCTTAGATTCTTTAACTTGGTTGGTTCCCTCATGGGTAACCTCTAATCTATCCCATATCTCTTTAGCGGAATTACAGGTAGAGATACGATTAAATTCATTAGCATCAAGAGAACAATATAAAACATTCATGGCTTTTGCATTAAGCTGAGCCATCTTCTATCATTTTCATTCCAATCCCTTTCGGGCTTAGGAACTATAGAACCATCAACTAAGTGTGTGGGTGTACTAGGTCCATTAATTATGACACTCCACAATTCATAATCTGAAGCTTGAATGAATATCCTCATTCTTGCTTTCCAATATGAATAGTTGGAACCATTAAATAAGGGTGGTCTATTTGTAGAATGGCCCTCAGCAAAACTCGAGCTGGCTTGTGTTGCCATTTGGATCTTTCGCTCTTGATCGTGTGATCAATCAAAAACAAATGAGCACAAGCTCTGATACCAATTGTTGGCCCAGATGGCAACCCAAGAGGGGGGGTGAATTGGGTCTTTAAAAATTAAGCCTTTTAAAATAATTTAAACTATTGATGAGAGGATATACATAATTAATTCAAGTTAAAGCACAATAGCAAGAGAGAGAGAAATAAACACGGCAAACACAAGATTTTATAGTGGTTCGGTGTATCCAACACCTACGTCCACTCCCAAGCTCCACTTGGGTCCACACTATAATCTCCTCGATTACAGTCGAGTTGTTTTACAAGCTCACAACCCAAACTTGTTGTTTTCCGGGATCACAACGAACCCAGCTGGTTTTACACGGGCTCACCAGCACAAAACCCAACACACAGGCTATCCTTAGCTTGTGCCGAGGTAAACTACCTCCACTAATTCAATCCACTGATTGAATTAGCAAACAATAAGATAAAAATATGAGTTTAGTACAAAACAGCTCCTTTTGAGCAGATATTTCAAAATAAAAGCAAAGTTTAGAAGGCCTGTTTAGATTCAATTTGAGTGCAGGCTTTTCTTCTTCTTTTTTCTCAACTCCTTTGAAGTGTGGAATCGGGCCTCAGCTCAGATTCTTCACGGATTGAATGTTGGAGTTAATTTGAACTTATTCTCCCTTTCTTTGAATGTTGAAAATCTCTTGATTTGATCTTGAATAGCTCTTGGATTTTCTTCTAGACTTTCTTGGATTGATAAACTTGAGCACAGATGAAGTCTCCTTTGATTTCACTCCTTCTCTTTCACTCTATTTTTGAATCTCGGATTTTTCAAATGACGCTTTATTTTTCCTCTTTTTGAAAGATTTTTTCCCTTTTTTTTCTCTCTTGATCTATATATGTATCTTTTGATTTGAAAACGGCTCTCTATTTATAGACTCTACAAAAATATAGCCGTTAGAAACAAAAAAATATAGCCGTTATTGAAAAATATTACTACGCTGAGTTGGCATACAGAAAAAGTCACGCCCAGATTTGTTGGAGTCGGCTCCAACTTTAGGCGAGTCGGCTCGAGACGCGATGCCAAAAATAGAAACATTCAGATAGTTAAGGGGTCGACTCAAGAAAAATAAGGTGTCGGCTCCTGACAGTCGGGGGTCGACTCATGAAAAGCAAAGGGTCGACTCGAGAAGTGCTCAAAAAATAACTCTCTGGAGTCTGAGCAGAGTCGACTCTTACAGTCATGGAGTCGGCTCGACAATATCGGGGGTCGACTCTTGAAATCACAGGGGTCGACTCGAGAAAATCAGGAATCTCTGTATACTGAGTGGAGTCGACTCTGAAACTCTAGAGTTGGCTCCGGAACGTATCAAAAATCAGAGAATTTTCTGATTGACTTTGAAATTCATTCCAAATTAATTTTAAATCAATTTTTGACTTGAATATAATAAATTTGACATTAAGAATCAATTCAAGATATGTTCCAAAAACTCATTGATTGAAATATGAAGTATAAAAATTTCTTTTTGAAAGCATAAAAATGGAGCTTGAATCTACTTTTCAATTGATTATAGTCATACTTAACATACTCATTGATTATGAGAAATAAATTCATTGCTCATGTAAATAAATTCATTGCATCTTTTAATATACTCATGACTTTTGGTAATCATCAAAATCAATAAAATTGGGGCAACAATTTCTCAACAATCTTCCCAACAATTACCAACCTAGGAGCCTTCATCAATTTACTGGCTCCTAGTGTGACGAGCCATTTCTATCTCCTGATAAATTAGTTGGTCATTAATATCATAATAAATTTGCATTTCAGGCTTCCAAAACAAACTACCTGAAATTCCTATAAGGTTATAATTGTCTCAATATCATCTTAGTATTTTGCTTAAAGTGTCATTATGTAAGTGTCTCTAAGGTCATAACCTAGCTCTGATACCACTAAATGCTGTCACGCCTCAGACCCAAAATTTTAGGCTAGGGTGACAACCCGCCGCATGCCCGGCATGCAAGGCATCCCAAATTATGACACATAAATCAATATAAGGCAATCATATATATATCCAAATCCAGAATTTAAAACAAACCATAACTATAGGGATTGGGCTACAAGCCTTACACACAAGTATCACAGGGGTTACATCAACATAATGGAACTAATTTATTTAACTAGAAGCTCCATCATCCCTTAAATCCTTCTTCACTCCTGAGGCTCTGAAAAACATTATGAGATTTACATGAGCTCACACTCAATAAGTAAGCCTATTGTAATGTAAAAATAATCATAGCATTTAAAGATATTTTCATATCACATTCTCATGAAAAGCTTCCAATTTGCAAATACATTTATCGTAACATGCTAACAGAACATGTAAAACATAATTTGGGAAGCTTAAGTATACCATAAATACCAGCATATGCAATGTAACAAACCCACTGTTTATATATATATTCATTGTCTCATTATGTGTCCCACGGCCCTACAACATCCAACTGGTGTATTACTCTTAAATGTACCCTAAGAGGAAGGGTCCTGTACCAGCGTTATGTCATATATCATAATCCATCACAACACATCCTCTAGATGTGTGTCCTCCATATATCTCCTTCTGTGGAGGTGGGTCCCGTATCACAATCCATCACAACACATCCTCTAGATGTGTGTCCTTCACATATCTATCCCTATGGAGGTAGGTCCCGTATCACAATTTCCTCTCTATCACTCTCTTTCTGTCTTGGACATGGAAGGAAGAAGATGACTACCTGAAGGAGCCCATTCGTTACGCGGAAATAGGAAACCCAGCCACTATGCATAATCACGGGAGTCCCAGGTGTCACCCATTTCAGGGATCCTACGTTAAGCCTCATGAACTAAGGAATTAAGATCCTGAGGGTTACAGGGAATTAAGATCCCAGGGGTTACATACTTACATTGGAGTCATGCAAATGAGATGGCACTCACCAGTAGGATGGACAAACACTTAAAAAGTGAGGTGACCTTGCCAGAGTACCTAGCATTCATGATTTATTACATAGCTAAGTGATGGCCCATTTAATGTAATATACCTAAAACCGTACCATGTGTTTATGTTTGGCAACCGGCAAACTGATAGATGTCATTCAATTACTTTAGTTTGTAAAGATTTAATAGACTTCATTACTCCATTATAGTCAAGAGTACCTAGCATTCATGATTTATTACATAGCTAAGTGATGGCCCATTTAATGTAATATACCTAAAACCGTACCATGTGTTTATGTTTGGCAACTGGCAAACTGATAGATGTCATTCAATTACTTTAGTTTGTAAAGATTTAATAGACTTCATTACCCATTATAGTCATAGTGAGCAGTTCTACTTTTTGTCTCCATATGGTGGTAATATTATGCAAGGAATAAAAGAATCCTATGGGCATGATGTCTATAATTAATTCTTTAAAACATTTGCAATGATCTTGATCAGAATTAGCCCTAAGCTCACCAAATGAAGTGTGACAATGGAGTTCTCTCATGTGGACCTCTGGGTTCCAAGGCAATGCAGTCCATCTTTTTCTTTTATACACTGCTTTGGGGGCGCATTTTATTTAATGGTTTGTGCATGATGTTTAAAATTTTGTAACGTTTGGTTGATCATCTTCTGGTTGTTTTGATGCTTACTGTAGTTTAGATATGCCCTTTTATACATCTTAATATCTCTATGAAATAGTTGGTCTGGCTTCTGCTCTCTTCCTTATTTGGTTGTCTTATGTCTATTCTTGAATTTGTCCTATGTTTCTTAGATATTATATTTGGTTGTCTGTGTTGCTAGTAGGCACGTGTTATGTGGGAACCTTGGTTATCAGAAATTCAATCACTTGCCTTGTGATGACAGTCACTGTTGCATATTTTTAAATTACAATCACACCTCCTAAACTTTGGGGCATATGCTGTCAATTCAGTTGCTCTGATAACTGGAGTGGAAATGTGCTTGTGCTTGCAGAGGTCTTGCCTGCTGGTAGGTGTTAATAATAATAAAATGCTATACCTCTAAGGATGTCAGTTTTCTGCTAATTACCTTTGATGCATATGTTTGCATACCAAGTGGTTGATTGTGTTGGAGGCAATAAGTTAATGCACCACAAGTAGATTGTATGTCTTTGCATGGGATGAAAATAATAAGTATTTATTTGGAAAATTAGTTGATTTCATGGGCACAACTGATAACTCACTAGGTATGTTTTGCCTGCATTACATGTGTCCTTTTCATATATTCTACCTTGCATGTATGGTATATTCAATGGACAGAGGATTCACAGCTTGTGTCTTATGTGCGCTTATGTTATATTAATGTTGTTTTGTGTCATAAGAACTGATGTCTTTAATTCTTTGTGGGACTGTCTGCACTTCCTTGTTTTGCATGTGTTATCTCATAGTTGCTTTGTTTGCTGATGTGGAAATAATGATCCTAAAAATGTTATAATTAGTAAATCTGCTTTTGATTTGCTTTTGGTTGATTTGTATTGTTGAATGCTCCATTACCTCCTAGTAGATGAATCCATCTATCGTCCTATTCATCTAGTATGTTCTGCCTGTTATAAAACTGAGAAGTGGTCCTATTAAATAGCCTCTAAATGAAGTGCTTTATTGAGCTCATTTAGCTAGCAATAATTAGTTGGAACTGTTATAAACCTTTTCATGTAATTGTCCTTTCTTTTGACTGAACAATTATAATTTTTGTTGTCTGGTAGTCATCTTGGACCTAAGCAAAAGACTTAGTTCCTACTAGCAAACAAACCCTAATGAAAAGTAAATAAAAATCACATTTAATTGAGATCATGGAAGCTTCGGTCTTTCAAATGAATTGTTCCTGTTCGGTATTTCTGTGACTTACAGTATTGATATTTTACTAAAGTTTTCTTCCCATCATCTTTGTTCCATATTCTCCTTGTTATGTTCACCCATGTCTTTGTTACATGGGCAAGAGCACATTTTTCTGGTCATGATTATCTGTTTTATGCATATCTGCATAGTTTCATTTGTGCAGCTTCTTACTTTTAATTTTTCCATTGTGGTTGTCTTGTTGTAGGTAAAGTTGGAGTTCCTAGGCAACTAGTTGTGACTGAAGACCCAACATCCATCCCTGAAGCTGTCATAGAGGCTGGACTAACATTACCTTTAGGTAGCATGCCTATCTGTATTTTCAAATCTTCTCTTATTTCTTACCTTTTTATTTCTTGGCATGGAGACCTTATATGTGCCTGGAACATTTTGACTTTTGTAGGAATGCATATAATAAGATGATTGGTCTGAGTTGCTAATTTTCTGTGATGAAACGACATGAAACAAATAGCTCATACCAAAGACCTGTGAAATCTACTAAAAAATGCAATATGGTACAACTTACATGAAAAATGAAATCATCTTACTTGTGATTTACTCAGGAATCTGTCATCAAAGAGTTTGCAAGGGCCACTTCCTCCAGCTATCGGTTACCTGACAGAGTTAGAGGAGCTGTACGTTTAACTATTTTTGATTGTCATGGTTTTTTTTTTTTTTTTTTGTCCCTGAGAACTAGAGATTCTGTCACATTTTACTTCTCTTTTCTTTGCTTTGAACCGAGTATCTCGTTCTATATGCAGGGATGTGTGCAATAATAATTTCACAGGGTCCATTCCAGAATCTTTTGCCTCTCTTCACCATTTATCTAAACTGTATGATGCTGACTTATGTTCTTTGTCTTTGTTATTTCCATTACAAATATGGCAATTTGTTACATGACTGAACAGGGCTCACAGTTTTCCTTTTTAAAAAAAATAAAAACAGGAGTCATGTTCATGGAAAATTGTTTTCTTTAATGAATATGGTTCAGTTTAACAATTTAAATTGTCCATTTTAGTTCCATTGGGTGCAACCGACTCTTAAGCTGTGAAATCCCACCTGGCTTGTTGAGGGCGAATCTTACTATAATGTATGCAAACTACCCAGAATTATGTTAGGATCTGCACGTTAAAGGGAAATATATTGTTTTTTTTTTTTTTTATGCATCTCTTAATTATGATTGTCAGTTATGGAAGCTGTGCTGACCAAGGCCCTTGTCAAACACGGTCTCCTTCAAAAAGTCAGAGCATTTACTTGATCAGTAGTGTTGCTGGAGGATCTGTGGCCTTCACTCTTGCGCTTGGAATATTTTTCATCTGTTTCTATGCACGCCAGCCTGATAAGAGAAGTCTCCCAGTTATTATAAAGAGTATGTTTACCAAAGCTTCACCTTTCACTATCCTGTTCAAGCTTAAATAAGAAACTTTTAAAAGGTGATGCAAACATATGTTCAACATCATGTTTTCTCATCTTTTGTTATTTGAGTTCAGTTGTTCTGAAATTAGCTTTAGATTCTATGGTGCAAAATGTCAAATAGGAGAAGGGAATTGCTTTACTTCAGCCTATGACAAGTCACTATTGCTTGATAATGTTTCCTTGTCATGCCTTTTTTTTTTTTTTTTTATTTTTTTTGGTGCACGCGTGCGAATTGGTATATAATTTTATGAATGAGTTGTGACTGTTCAATTCAATATGAGCAGCATTTTTGTCATTTGAAGCCCATGAACATGATTTTGAATCATTATTAATAACATTTTATTGCCATCTCATTTGATTGACATTCCTCATCTCTTAATACCATAAAAAATATGATTTAGGGTGTGCCAGTGGTCATAGGTTAAACCAGTAAATATCGGAAACAACCGAGAATGTACACTGATGCCTGCTGTCATTCCCTTTACAATGTAGCAATGAACTTAGACAAGACTGTCCACCGTTCTCTCTCTCTCATATTTTTCTATTCTACATCCAATGTTTTGACTATTATATAACAACAACAAAACCTTAATCTCAAATTAGTTGGGATCAACTATATGAATCATTTTTCTCTATTCAGCTATATTCTAAGTCATTTTTTTGCAAGATGTAAAAATTCTAAGTCTTTCTTTATCACTTTCTCTCATGTGATTTCCGATCTATGATGAAATACATGCAAGATATTGGAAAAAGTTGGTTGTTTATCGATCATTTATCATAAAATGGATAAAAGTTGGATAAATAAACCGAGAAATACCAAAGAATATTTAGATGGAGTTCGTGATTACATTAAATTTGGTATGGATAAAAGTAGTTTGAATGGAAAGATTTCATGTCCGTGCCGGTGATGTGTTAACAGTTCTTGGCTAGATCCACAAACCGTTGAAGAACATTTGGTATGGAATGGTTTTGCAAGAGGTTATACTCGATGGGTTTTTTATGGAGAATGTATGTTGCCATTATCAAGTAATCAACCCTCCTCGTCTGATGTTGGATCTGGTAATATGCAAGATAACCTTGTAGGAGATGATATGACAGGTTTGATCACAGATGCTTTTCGACATAGTGTTCAAAACTTTGAAGGTTCAACTAATATACATGAAACAGATGGAATATGTGATGGTTCTATATTTATGGAACAATATTTGTTGAGGAGCAGATGCAATCATCAGCTACCGAATCAGCTTGGTATCATAATTTAATTAAAGATGCAGATGAACAATTATATCCGGGTTGTTTGAAATTTTTTAAGATCTCTTTTCTTATACATTTATTCCATATAAAATATATGAATGGATGGTCCGGAAAGAGTTTCACCATGCTCCTCAAATTACTAAAGGATGCATTTCTAGAAGGCTCTGGTTTACCATCATCTTATTATGAAGCAAAAAAAGTTGTTAACAAATAGGATCTTGGATATCAAAAGATCCATAGTTGTCCGAAAGACTGTATATTATATCATGGTGAAAATGCTGATCGAGAGTAATGTAATGTTTGTGGATCTTCATGATGGACAACTCATGAAGAGGATGAGGATGATGTAACAAACAAACAAAAAAAAGGACGAAGGTATTGCGTTACTTTCCTCTTATTCCTCGATTGAAAAGGCTATATTCATCATCGAAAATAGCTTCATTAATGAGATGGCATGATGAAGGGCGTACGAAGGATAATGTTGAGACATCCAACAGATAGTATAGTATGGAAAGCATTTGATACTAGGCATTCTGATTTTGCCTCTGTTATTCGTAATGTTTAGTTGGGTTTAGCTTCAGATGGCTCAATCCTTTTCAGACTCTAAATTCTACATATAGCACTTGGCCAGTTGTTCTAATACCATACAATTTACCACCATGGTTGTGCATGAAACAATCCTCACTTATCTTGTCAATGGTTATTCCAGGTGATAAGGGTTCAGGAAATGATATTGATATTTTTCTACAACTTTAATAGAGGAATTGAAACAGTTATGGGAAGGTATCGATGCAATTGATGCTTCAAATGGTGAAACATTTAAACTACGGGCAGCTTTGTTGTGGACTATTAATGATTTTCCAGCATATGCCAATTTATCTGGCTAGAGTACAAAGGGAAGGGTTGCATGCACATTCAATTTGGTTAAAACATGGAGAAAAATTTTGTTATATGGGTCATCATCGATGGTTAGAACCAAATTATCCATTTCATTTTTAGAAAGATTTATTTGATGGTACCATAGAATTGGGATGTGCACCAATTCCATCTTCTGAAACTAATGTTCGTATACAAATGGATTCCATCAATTACATATATGGTAAATTCTCAAAGTCTTCTAAAAAAAGAGGAAGGAATGATCAAGAAGGATTGTTAGAAGAAGTGACTATTAGTAATATGGATGCACAGGTATTTGAACATTCAGATAATTTTTTTGAAAAAGAAAATGAGGAAGATGTACAAATCAGCCTAGCAAACATTTATGGAAGAAAAGAAGTATCTTCTTTGACTTACCCTATTAGGAGCATAATCTTATTCGGCATAATCTTGATGTCATGCACATAGAGAATAATGTTTGTGATAATATGCTTGGAACGTTGTTGAATCTTGATGGAAAGACCAAAGATAACATGAAGGCACGATTAGATTTAAAAGAATTGGGTATCCGATCGGAGCTTCATCCCATTATGCTTGCTAATGATAGAACTTATTTGCCTTCTGCATCTTATACAATATCTCCTCAAGAAAAAAATCATTTTCTTATAGTATTGAAAAATATTAAAGTACCTGATGGATATGCATCAAACATTTCAAGGTGTGTGCATCATAAAGATATGAAAATTTCTAATCTCAAAAGTCATGATGGTCACATATTGATGCAAGATATCTTGCCAATAGCTTCAAGATCATCAGTACCTAAACAAGTTATTGCAGTTATAATTCGGTTATCATCATTATTTAAGGCATTATGTTCAAAAGTTATTGATCCTGAAGAGCTTGATCAGTTGGAGTCTGATGTTACTATTACACTTTGTCAAATGGAAAAGATTTTTCCTCCTAGTTTTTTTACTATTATGGTACATCTACTCATTCACTTAGCTTCAGAAGTTAAGCTTGGTGGACCGATACATTATAATGGATGTATCCTATTGAGAGGTACACTGTAGAGGTTGATGTATCCTATTGACTGGTATACTATAATTTTTAATAAAAGTAGTGTCGTAATTATGTGGTGTTTAAAAATTTTAATTTATGTTATAGGTACCTTGTGCGATTGAAAGATTATATATGAAACAGAGCCTATCCAGAGGGTTCGATTGCAGAAGGATATATTGTTGAAGAGTGTTTGACATTTTGTTCAAGATATCTTCAAGGTGTAGAGACAACATTTAATAGACCTCAACGGTATAGTGATTTCGTACATAACGCAGAATTGTATAAGTTTTCAACTGCAGGTAGAGTATTGGGAAAAACTGAAACTAATGTATTAGATCATAAATCAATGGCATAAGCACATCGTTATGTGTTACTCCATAGTGAAATTATATCTGACTATCGTAGGTCAGTATGATTTATTGCATTTCAAGTTTAAATATCATATCTTATTTTTTGTTCTAAATGAACAAAGTAAATTGAATGCAGCGAATTTTTAATGTCTCAACAACAAGCTAATCATGGCACTCGACCTAATCCAACGATTGAACAGCGATGGTTAGTCGAGTTATTTCCTACTTGGCTTTCAAAACAGGTTTGACATATACTTAGAGAATATATAGATAGATTTAACATCAATTAACATGTTAATATTCCTTATTATTTTCTAGGTATCAACGATGATGAAGAGAAATTTTTTGGCTGAATTAATAGGCCTGACTCGAGGACCTAACAAAGTTGTCAATAGATATAATGGTTTCATAATCAATGGTTTTAAATTCCATACTAAAGATCGTGAGAAATTTAGAAGAACACATAATAGCGGTGTTATGGTGGAAGCAGATGGAAAAACTTATTATGGTGCACTAAAAGATATTTATGAGTTAGATTACTGTGGAATCCTTAAGTCATATTATTTAGATGTGATTGGATAGATATAAACTCATCAAGTGGTTTGAAAAAGGATGCAAATGGATTTACACTTGTAAATTTTATAAGGTTGATACATACTGGTGCCTTATTGAAGGATGATCTATTCATTTTTTCTTCTCAAGCTCGTCAAGTATTTTTTGTACAAGATGCAAAAGATAAAGATTGGGCAACTGTTATTAAAACAAAACCTAGGGACTTATATGATATGGAAAAGCAGCTGGAAGATGATGAAGATGATGACACTTATACGCATTCCATGCCATTCAATTTTGTACCAGTTGATGACGTACATGCCACGGTATCCTTGGTTAGGACAGAATTTGAAGGAAATGATAATGCTTGACACTTATTGGTATTAAATTTTGCAATGTATTGATTTTGTAGTAATTATTCAGTTAATTTAATATTTAGTTTCACTAACTCTTATTCTGATGTAAATGATAGGTGACATTATGCTACGCTCACGGACAAAGGCTAGCACCTCTGCTTCAGTATAGCAGGTTCATGCTGGTCCTTCAGTACCAGATGTTGCGTCCAGTCCTTCGGCACAGCAGTCTACATCAAGTCCATCATCCTCTAGTCATCATGATCCTACTGTCGGTGTAGGAGATGATGAGCTACACATTCAGGGTAATTTATTTTTTTATTTAGTTTGATAAAATTTCTTTACACTTTTTACTATAGTTTATTTATATCTATTTTTCTGCAGACTAATTTGGGACGGTTACACACAGACGCTGGCCCATGATAGTTCGAGATGTATGGCAGATGCGCGAGGGTTCCCAGATAGTGGTTGAGTGTAATCAGCTGGGGCAGCCAATTAAAAAAGCCGCTAGCTTATTGAGTTCCTTCTTAGGATCAGTTACACGGAGTCATCAGCTTTGTCCACTGAGTTATGCAAAATGGAATGACATGCTTCCGACGTATAAAGTTGAGATTCTACGAGTTGTGCAGGTAAAAATTTGAATCTAAACATTTTTATTTTGTATACTTGTTATATTATGCTATGTTTTATATTTTTTCAAGTTACAAACAGCTTGTTTTATTTTAATTAAGTCAATTATTAGACTTAACAATTAATTTCTTTTGCAGTCCAAGTTTGTACTGCCTCCATCCACTCATGATTTTGTATTGAAGTATCTCAACTGGAAATGGAAAGAATATAATGCATATTTGAAGATGAAGTATAAGTTGCCGGTATGACCGAGCAGGTAGTTGGTACTTGTCCTCCTGATATACCCCCTCATTAGTGGATGGAATTGGTTCATTACTGGTTCTCTGAGAGGAGACAGGTATCTT
This sequence comes from Calamus simplicifolius, assembly GCA_900491605.1. NCBI lineage: Eukaryota > Viridiplantae > Streptophyta > Magnoliopsida > Arecales > Arecaceae > Calamus > Calamus simplicifolius. The sequence continues at coordinate 417,809 of UESW01004895.1, read as the reverse complement.
GTTATTTAATCTTTTAAGATTCTTTATTAAAATATTTAATCTTTTCAGAATATAACAAGTATATTTGTTTCATTTTGTAGACCTATTCTAATATTGGTAAAGTTGTACGAGCATCTCTGTCTATTCCTCATACATCGGGATCCAAGAGTTATGCGCGAGTCAGACAAGAGTTCATATGTTCCTTAAACTATAAATTTATATTTTATATCAAATCATTTACTTATTATAATGAAACCTGAATATAATGCAGATTTGTGAGCCATTTTCTTGAAGTTTAGTGTTTGAAGTCGTATATCATTGTGATATCTTTAAAATAATTCTTATTTTTACATATAGCATTACCAAATTTGAAGTGGTTGCCGTATGCATTCATCATAACTGATTTTAAAATTATCTATACAACAAAAATAATTTTTTTAAAAAAAATTGAACTAGATATGATTATTGAAAAAGAATATAAAATAAAATAAGCTTAATGAGTACAATACCTATAGCAGAATATTTTACTATGCCACTTCAGACATTTAAAAATTGATATTTGAAAAGGATAGGACTGTTGACTCGCAAATAATGAAGCTAGCTACCACTCTACTCCCTCCCTCCCTCCCTCCCGAAATTCCCTCGTGCCTATAAGGACAGTGCTCTACCCAAAGTTCACACTCCTTCAAGAGATTAGTGCCACCTAACAGGACCTCATCATTGAGAACCATCTCACCACTGCCTTCTTCTTTATCATACCCTCAAAGGTACTTTTATTTCTTGTCTTCATTTCTTTTCCTTTTGTCCAGCGACAAAGAATTTGATCTGAATACATTTGTTTAATTTATTAACAAGTAATATAAAGATTTGTTTAATTTATTAACAAATAACGTTAACAGGAAAGAGCTACAGCTCTTATTGCTGAGCGTGTCGATGACTCTATAGCATTTACGCAGAGTAGTCGTATTAAGGCCCATGTATTTATGGAGCTGATGGGACCGGAGCGCTACGCTCGAGTGAGGGGTTATTGAGTTGGAGTCACCCCCACTCAGTTATCTAAGATGACTCTAGACATGCAGATGCTGCTGATGGTATTCGCAGACTTGAGCATGAGATTAGGAGATGCGACAGAGGAGTGCCGCCGATAAAGCAGCGATGGAGGAGATGCAATGGAGGAGTGCCACCGAGAGAGCAGCGATGGATTCTATGAAAGAGCACATTGAGCAGCTTACATCTATCGTACAGATGTTTGTTCCATATCAGGTAAATACATATATTATTAAATATATATTCTTATATTATATCAATTATTTATCTAATATATTGTAATTGATAGTTAAGCAAATTAAACTTTTTTAATTATTCTTAAAGGCTTCTGGAGCATCAGATCGGAGTGAACAGGGTGATGATCTTCCTTCTGCAGATCATTGACCTCGGCTACTTTTATTTTAGATCTTTCATTTTATGTATTTTTAAATTTTGTTAAACTTTAAATTTTAACTCTTTTAGTTGATTGTATAACAAAATTTTTCCTCATAAGAGGATTATCTGTGTCATTTTAAATATGAAATCATCTGTAGTTATGGTTTGGTATCTTCTCGGCCTATGTTTGATTTAAAATTAAGTCTATCATGTTTGTCACTTCATTACTATGATTTCCTTCTGCCTGCTGAGTTTGCTGGTTACTGATCATTCTGTTTCAAAACCAATTCAATCTGTTTTGCTAATTCTAATTATTTTGAATGTTGGGGGACCTGTCTGGAGATAAGAATGGGGAAGCTGTCTTGATGTTCACCCAGTTAATTAAAGCTGATTCTTGAGACGAGGCATATGGACATACTTAAAGTGCCTTGTTGGCTATACATTTAGTCTATCATGTTTGTCACTTCGTTGCTATGATTTCCTTCTGCCTGCTGAGTTTGCTGGTTACTGATCATTCTGTTTTAAAACCAATTCAATTTGTTTTGCTAATTCTAATTATTTTGAATGTTGGGGGACTTGTCTCTAGATAAGAATGAGGGAGCTGCCTTGATGTTCACACAGTTAATTAAAGCTGATTCTTGAGACAAGGCATACGGACATACTTAAATTGCCTTGTTGGCTATACATTAAATCTATCCTGTTTGTCACTATGTTACTATGATTTCCTTCTGCCTGCTGAGTTTGCTGGTTATTGATCATTATGTTTCAAAACCAATACAATTTGTTTTGCTAATCTAATTATTCTGAATGTTGGAGTTATTGTTCAATCTCTTTTCTGGCCAATTTGGTGTGTTTTATGTTATAAAACTTGTGACCAGTCCTTTAAATTTTATCTTTCCCGTTTTGAGTATTGAAATGGAAGAAAATAGCAGTCACATGACATGTTATTCATATTGCATTGATACAGGTGAAAATCAGCCAATTGTATTTGAAGTCATGAAATTATGATAGCTTGTGCAAGATAATCTTGCTTAGATGTTATGATATCTCTGTCTTGAAAGTTCATCTGTGCAGTGAATCAATAACCACGGGGAAGTATGAACTTTTAATCTTTTGTGAAGTGATATCTACGAAGTCATCTGCTGCAGGTTTATGCAGTTCAAGTTTATGAACAAAAGATACTGTTCCAATCACTTGAGTATTAGTAGAATTAACAGCTAGTCAAGGAAGCAGAAATGGTAGATTCCAAGGCTGATTTGGTGCTCAGAAATGGCAGATTCCAAGGCTGATTTGATATGCAAAAATGACAGATTTCATGACTAATTTGGCGAGCCAAAGGACCAGTTAAGCGGAAGTTTTTGAATTTAAATTTTGAAATTCAAATTGGCTAACTAAGGGCGCATCAAAGGGAAAATTGTTTAGGTAGAAAATTAGCATCATTGCCATAAGTGTAGAGTATATTGTATATATGCATAGAATTGATAGACATTTATTCTTACCTTACATAATCATGTGTATCGTATGTAATGGCTGATTTTTAGCCTTGTAATTAGTCCGACAACTTTATATAAAGTGAGCAACCCTCACAAGAAGGGTATTGAGAACAAAACCTAAATTTGACATGGTATTAGAGCCACAAATTGTTTTCATGGTTTTCTCTTGGCTTGTTTGAATTCTTAATTTCTTGAGGGTTTCTTGGTGACCACAAATTATTTTCGTGGTTTTCTCTTGGCTTGTTTGAATTCTTGATTTCTTGAGGGTTTCTTGGTGACTGTCGGATCTTGTTTTTTCTGTTGCTTGGTAGTTGTCGACAGATTCTGAAGAGTAACTGTTGTGATTTCTCTGCTCTGTCAATTTTTTTTTTATGTCTGGAGAAAATTCTATTATTCGCCTTAATGGCAAGAACTACACTAGTTGGGAATTCCAGTTCAGGATGTTTGTGAAAGGGAAGGAGTTATGGGGTCATTTGGATGGGTCTTCTAAGGCTCCAACTGATTCCAAGGAGCTTAGTTTATGGGAAAGCAGGATGCTAAAATTGCTTCCTGGCTACTCAGCTCTGTTGAACCTCATATGGTCAATAATCTTCGTAGGTTCACTACTGTTAAGGAAATGTAGGATTACCTTCGGCAAATTTATTATCAAAATAATTCTGCCCGAAAGTTTCAATTGGAGTTAGACATTGGAAACTATCGCCAGGGGAATCTTTCTATTGAGCAATTTTATTCTGGTTTTATTAATTTATGAAGTGATTATTCTGGATTGGTGCATTCTCAGGTTCCCAAAGAAGCTTTGGCAGCACTACAAGCGGTTCATTCTGAGAGCTAGTGGGATCAATTCTTGATGAAGCTCAGACCCGAGTTTGAAAGTGCACGAGCTGGGTTAATCAATCGCACACCTGTCCTCTCTTTGGAGGATTGCTTGGGTAAACTCTTGTGTGAAGAACAGCGTCTTGCCTCACAGCTTGGCCTTGATCAAAACACTGGTGGTTCTGAGATGGTTAATATGGTATACGCTACTCAAGGCAAAGGACGATCTAGATCTCCACCACAATGTTATAGTTGCAAGGAAATTGGGCATATTGCAAAATATTGCAGCAAGAAATTCTGCAATTATTGCAAGAAGGAGGGTCATATCCTTAAGGATTGTCGTATACGCCCTCAGAATAAATCTGCTCCTATTTTCATACTGCTGTTCAGTCTGCTTCTGTGCCTATGTCTTCCACTCTGCCCACAGTTCCAAGTTCTTCTTCCAACATTACGCCCGAGCAGGTTCAACAGATGATTATTTCTGCCCTTTCTGCTCTTGGTCTCCAAGGTAAGAAACATCTCCTTCCTTCTCCTTGGTTAATTGACTCTGCAGCTTCCAATCACATGATTGGAAGTTTGGCAGCTTTACAAGATGTTGGTAAGTATGATGGTCAGCAACATATTCAGATTGCAGATGGCAGTACTCTTCCCATTACTGCAGTTGAAAATCTGGGGTCTTCCTTTACTGATGTTTTTGTGTCTCCTAACTTATCTGCCAATCTCATTTCTGTTGGACAATTAGTAGAAGATAATTATTCTATTCATTTTGATCGTTTTGGTTGTCGTGTGCAGGATCAAGCGTCAGGACAGGAGATAGTGAAGGGCCTAAAGTGGGACGTCTTTTTCCTCTTCAGTCATTTTCCGTTCCTCGTTCAAATTTTGTTGGTTGTTCTGCTATTGCTAATAATAATAGCCATCTTTGGCATAAGAAATTGGGTCATCCCAACTCTGTAATTTTGACACATCTTATGAAACATGGTTATTTGAGTAATACAAATGAGTTTTCTTCTTTGCCTTTTGATTGTGCTCCTTGTAAACTAGGAAAAAGCAAATCTTTACCTTTTCCTTTGCAAGGTAGTCGTGCTTCTACATGCTTTGATATTATTCATTCTGATGTTTGGGGTATGAGTCATGTTCTTTCTCATGCTCAATACCGATATTTTATGACATTTATTGATGATTACAGTCGTTTCATGTGGGTCTATTTTCTTCGTTCTAAAGCTGATGTGTTTTCAACCTTCAAAACTTTTGTTGCCTATGTAGAAACTCAATTTTCTACCTGTATTAAGATCTTCCATTCAGATTCTGGGGGAGAATACATGTCTCATGATTTTCAATCTTTTCTCCAACAGAAGGGTATTCTTTCTCAACGTTCATGTCCTTACACCCCTCAACAAAATGGCATCGCCGAGCGTAAGAATAGACATCTTTTAGATGTTGTTCGTACATTGATGCTTGAATCTTCTGTACCTTCTAGATTTTGGGTAGAAGCATTATCTATAGCTGTATATTTGATTAATCGTCTACCTTCTCCTACCTTGCATCTTGATTCTCCATATTGTCGTTTGTTTGGTGTTTCTCCTAATTATAATTATTTGCATGTATTTGGTTGCATTTGTTTTGTTCATTTACCTCCCATTGAACGTCACAAGCTTTCTGCCCAATTTGTTCAGTGTGCTTTTCTTGGTTATAGTAACTCTCATAAAGGATTTGTGTGTTATGATGCGGATGCTAACAAGCTTCGTATTTCTCGCAATGTGATTTTCTTTGAAAATCAATATTTCTTTCCATCTCGTACTAATCTTGTTTCTCCCTCTATTTACTTCCTGCATTTGATGATGTATCTCATACTCCTTCTAAGCCCGATATCGTGTATCAGCGACGTCGCCCACTGCCTCTTCCTTCCTCTGAACCGCCACCTAATCCTGTCTTGCATGAGCCACGACGATCTACTAGGATTTCCCGGCCCCCAGCTTGGTATGGTTTTTCTTCTTTGGCTCTTCAGGCTACTCTTGATACTACTTTTGTGCCTAAGTCTTATTCTCAGGCTTCTACTCAAGAGTGTTGGCGCCAAGCTATGCAGGATGAAATTCAGGCTCTTCAGGACAATCACACTTGGGACATCGTCCCTTGTCCTGCTGGAGTTAAACTTATTGGGTGTAAATGGGTCTACACCATTAAGCTACGTGCTGATGGATCTATTGAAAGATATAAAGCTCGTCTAGTAGCACTTGGGAATAGACAGGAGTATGGGCTTGATTATGAGGAAACATTCGCTCCCGTTGCCAAAATGACTACTATCCGCACTATCATGGCCATTGCTGTTTCGAAAGGATGGTCGCTTCACCAGATGGATGTAAAGAATACATTTCTACATGGTAATCTGAAGGAAGAAATATTTATGTCTCCTCCTCCTTGCTTGTTTCCTTCCTCTTCTGTTGAGGTTTGTCGCTTAAAGCGATCTCTGTATGGTTTGAAGCAGGCACCGCGTATGGTTTGAGAAGTTTCGTACTACTCTACTGGATTTTACTTTTTCTCAGAGTCAGTATGACTCCTCTTTATTCTTTCGCAAGACTAGCCTTGGGATTGTTATACTTCTTGTGTATGTCGATGATATTGTGATTACTGGATCTGATCTCCAGTTAATTGAGCAACTCCAACAGCGTCTCAAATCTTCATTTCATATGAAAAATCTTGGTCCGCTGAGGTATTTTCTTGGACTGGAGGTTCACCATTGCCCAAATGGCATGCTCTTACATCAGCATAAGTACACCCAAGAACTTCTTTCTTTAGCAGGCCTTTAAGATGCAAATTCGGTTCTTACACCTATGGAGGTCAATTTAAAATTGCGTCAGGCGATGGTGATCCCTTATCTGATCCTTCAATGTATCGGCAGCTGGTGGGCAGTTTGAATTATTTGACCATTACTCGACCTGATATTTCGTTTACTGTTCAGCATGTCAGTCAGTTTATACAGGCTCCTTGCCAGACACATTTGGCCGCTGTCCGTCGTCTTCTTCGATATCTCAAAGGGATATCTGGTCGTGGCTTTTTTTTTCTCTGAGAATTCTTTACAGTTGAAGGGTTTTAGTGATGCCGACTGGGCTGGTTGTGCGGATACTCGTCGTTCTGTTACGGGTTGGTGTATGTTTCTTGGCAACGCCCTCATTTATTGGAAGAGTAAGAAGCAGGCTCGTGTATCGAAGTCATCCACCGAGTCTGAATATCGAGCTATGTCGTCTGCTTGTTCTGAAATTATATGACTTCGAGGGTTGTTATGCGAACTTAGTGTTCCACAGCTTACTCCTACTCCTCTTCATGCTAATAATACCAATGCTATTCAAATTGCTGCCAATCCTGTTTTTCATGAGCGCACCAAACATATTGAAGTGGATTGTCATTCCATTCGTGAAGCTTTTGCTCGTCAGGATATTACTCTTCCACACATTTCTACTGAACACCAAACTGCTGATGTCTTCACCAAGGCTCTCTCTCGTCCCCGACATCAGTTCTTAATTGATAAATTGATGCTTCTCAATCGCCCAGCATCAATTTGAGGGAGGATATTAGTAGAATTAACAGCTAGTCAAGGAAGCAAAAATGGTAGATTCTAAGGCTGATTTGGTGCTCAGAAATGGCAGATTCCAAGGCTGATTTGATATGCAAAAATGATAGATTTCATGACTAATTTGGCGAGCCAAAGGATCAGTTAAGTGAAAGTTTTTGAATTTAAATTTTGAAATTCAAATTGGCTAACTAAGGGCGCATCAAAGGAAAAATTGTTTAGGCAGAAAATTAGCACCATTGCCATAAGTGTAGAGTATATTGTATATATGCATAGAATTGATATACATTTATTCTTACCTGACATAATTATGTGTATCCTATGTAATGGCTGATTTTTAGCCTTGCAATTAGTCCGACAACTTTATATAAAGTGAGCAACCCTCACAAGATGGGTATTGAGAACAAAACCTAAATTTGACATTGAGCAGATTGAGATATTAAAAACAGAAGGTAAATAGAGGAAGGAACCAATGTTTGGCAAAAGTTTTGGTGCATATAGACGTTACTTTGTGGATGTTAAGGTCCAAATAGAACACATGTTTATGTAAAACATAACCTTTTACACTAAAAGATCGAACAATATGTACTAATGATCAAGGAATCTGAACCTATTGCAAACATTAGTACATGAAACAACAAATTTAGCATTTCTTACAATATTCATCTTATGCTATAGTCGATTATGACCTGAATCAAAGAATATACAATCAGGAACAAGATTCCATGGCCACAGTGAGAAAATATAACTACATGATTGCTTGAAAAATCACTATGCTATGGGAAATTCACCTCGCCAATTCTTGGTGAAGCTTATATTGCTATATTATAGTGGTTTCAACTTTTCCAACTAATATTATTACTATTATTAATAGTGCAATGTTATGATATTGGAAGTGTTGACACCGGAGATATTTTACAATGCATTTTTAATCAGTTTTATATCATGCACAGTTGCTGGATGACCTAGGTAGACCGGAAGCTAAATGACCTGGGTAGACCAAAAACTGGGTAGGAAGAGGCCAGATCCTGCCGACGCTTTAACAAAACATCGAAAATTTCGTCTCCACTCTCAGTTTCTCGACGCTTATAAAAGCATCGGGAAGCTATTTTCTGATGCTAAAAAGCATCGGGAAATTAATTTAAAAGCGTCACTATGCCAATATATTACAGTAGTGTGTGATCTTATGATTATATTTTAATTAAGAGATTTTCTTATATTTTAAATTAAAGCTAGAATTATTATTTTCTCATGCATTAGAGGGTGTTCTTAATTTATGTCATAGTTATTTTTATGTACTTTTATGTTCGTAATTACCATTTTCAGCATTAATTATAATCTGTCATCTTTTTTCTGGGCACTGAAAATTTTTTTTTGGGCTATTATCTTTGTTTGCTTTGCTAGAGCACCTTGATTTTATCGGTGAAGGCAAGATGGTGGAATTGGAGTTACAATGTGATTTTTCACAAAGAAATTCCTCATAAGATGAAGAACAATTTATTGGTACATCTTTCACTAAATGTATTCTATTTCAGTTGCCATTTCATCTGAAAGTATCTACTTGCTTATGTCATTCTTTATTTTGTAGGTATAAATTATTTTCTCTTTATGCTATCGTACAAGAAAGTCTGTTTAGGTATCTTTGGCTGAATTAACGGGTACCACTAGCTTACATTATTGATTTTATTATTGTTATCATTAATATTTGTTCCTTTCTACGTTATTGTCAATATTTAAATTATTGTTGCAATTTTGACATTAGCGAAGAAAGTCAATGATTTTAGTATGTTGCAAATGTGCTTATATGGGGATTTTGGTATGTTGCAAATGTGCTTATATCGGGTACTATCCCCTGGTGCTTCATATTGTAGTTTTTATCTTATAAACGTTTATGTTTTTTATTTTTTTTCACAACAGTAGTTTAAAATTTAATAGTTTCCCCTGATCCCTTTGGTTTTGGTACTTGCAATATTTTGAAACATGCTTTACTGCATTGTGTGGTGAACTCGATTTCTTTTTATTGCGTTTGGCCTATCTTTCGGTTCTTTTTGTCGCTATACTGCACTTCAAATGAATTGGATTGTAGCAGTTTGATTTTTTTTTAATAGGAATTTCTAATCTTTGATAGTGGTGTGATGATGGTATTTTTTCCTATGCTAGCTAATCATCAGGAACTATAAAGGTTAATTTGTAGTTCTCTTTATGTTTTAAAATCTCATCTGTTCCATTTATGTTGGTTAATACTTGATGGTTTTGTATCATTAGTTTGACCATGGGAGCGATCAAGACATTTTGGGTGGATGAAAGTAGATTCTTTTTATATAATCTTAAAAGAAGTTCCCCAACTTTGATTCTAGAATTGGTTAATACTAAGTTTTTTTTTAGCCCCTTATTCTTAGCCTCTATTCTTATTTATGTTATTCTGATGTTGCAGAGAGCTTTTGCATCATGAAACAATCCTACTCAAGGGTAGCCTTTATCTAATAATTAAAGATTGTTTGGAGGAAATGTAATGTGATATTATAATTATATTTTAAGTAAGGGATTTTCTCATATTTTAAATTGGAGCTAGCATTCCTATTTTCTCCTACATTAGAAGATGTTCTTAATTTATATCATAGTTAGTTTTTATATACCTTTATGTTCCTAATTGTTATTTTCAGCATTAATTTATAATCTGTCAGTCTTCTTTCTAAGCACTGAAAGTTTTCTTTTGGGCTAGTATCTTTGTTTGCTTCGCTAGAGCACCTTGATTTTATCAGAGAAGGCAAAATGGTGGAATTTGAGTTACAAAGTAATTTTTCATAAAAAGATTCCTCATAAGATGAAGAAATATTTACTGGTACATCTTTCACTAAATGCATTCTGTTTCAGTTGCCATTTCATCTAAAGTATCTATTAGCTAAAGTCATTCTTTATTTGTAGGTGCAAATTATTTTTTCTTTATCATGTCATATAAGGAAGTCTGTTTAGGTGGCTTTGGCTGAAGTGAACAGGTATCACTAGCTTACATAATTGATTTTATTGTTCTTATCATTAATAGTTGTTCCTTCCTACTTCATTATCAATATTTTGATTATTGTTGCAATTTTGACATTAGTGAAGAAAGTGGATGATTTAGGTATGTTGCAAATGTGCTTATATCAGGATTTTGGTATGTTATAAATGTGCTTATATAAGGTACTATCCCCTGGTGCTTAATATTGTAGCTATTATCCTATAAACGTTTATGTTTTTGATTTTTTTTCTCAATAGTAGTTTAAATTTATTAGTGTCCTTCGATCTCTTTAGTTGTGGTACTTGCCATATTTTGAAACATGCTTTACTGCAATGTGTGGTAAACTCCATTTCTTCTTGTATTGTGTTTGGGCTATCTTTCGGTTCTTTTTGTCGCGATGCTGCACTTTGAAAGAATTGGATTGTAGTGGTTTAATTTTTTTTTATTTTTTTCATGGGGGTTTCTAATCTTTGATAGTGAGGTGATGATGGTATCTTTTCTTATGGTAACTAATCATCAGGAACTATAAAGGTTCATTTTAGTTTTTTTCATGTTCTAAAATCTCATTGTTTTATTTATGTTGGTTAACACTTGGAGGTTTTGTGTCATTAGTTTGACCATGCGAGTGATCAAGACATTTTGGGTGGACGAAAGTAGATTTTTTTTTAATCACAAAGGGGGTTCTCAACTTTGATTTTAGAATTGGTTAATACTAAGTTTTTATTCTTTTTAGCCCCTTATTCTTATCCTCTATTCTTATTTATGTTATTTCTGATGTTGCAGAGAGCTTGTGCATCATGGGACAATCCTAGTTAAGGATAGCCTTTATCTAATAATTTAAGATTGTTTGGAGGAAATATAGTGTGACATTATGATTATATTTTAATTTTAAGATTTTTCATATTTTAAATTGAAGCTAGCATTCTTATTTTCTCCTGCATTAGAGGGTGTCCTTAACTTATATCATGGTTATTTTTTTGTGTACCTTTATGTTCCTTATTGCCATTTTTAGCATTAATTTATAATATGTTTGTTTTCTTTTTGGGCACTGAAATTTTTCTTTTTGGGCTAGTATCTTTGTTTGTTTCGTTATAGCACCTTGATTTTATCGGTGAAGGCAAGATGGTGGAATTGAAGTTGTGATCTAATTTTTCACAAAGAGATTTCTCATCAGATGAAGAACCATTTATTGGTACATCTTTTCCTAAATGCATTCTGTTTTAGTTGTCATTTTGTCTGAAAGTGTCTACTAGCTTAAGTCATTTTTTAGTTTGTAGGTGTAAATTATTTTCTTTTTATGCTGTCGTACAAGTAAGTCTATTTAGGTGGCTTTAGCTAAAGTGAATGGGTACCACTAGCTTATATCATTGATTTTTTTTGTTCTTATCATTAGTAGTTGTTCCTTCCTACTTAATTGTCAATATTTGGATTATTGTTGCAATTTTAATATTAGTTAAGAAAGTGGATGATTTTGGTATATTGCAAATGCACTTATATCGGAATTTTGGTATGTTACAAATGTGTTTATATAGGGTGCTATCCCTTGTTGCTTCATATTGTTGTTATTATCTTTTAAATGTTTATATTTTTAATTTTCTTTTCTTAGTAGTAGTTTAAAATTTATTAGTGTCCCCTGATTCCTTTGGTTGTGGTACTTGCCATATTTTGAAACATGCTTTATTGCAATGTATGGTGAACTCCATTTCTTCTTGTTATTGCAATTGGGCTATCTTTCTGTTTTTTTTATCACTATGCTGCACTTCGAAAGAACTGGATTGTAGTGATTTGATTTTTTTTTAATTTTTTTATAAGGGTTTCTAATCTTTGATAGTAGGATGATGATAGTATCTTTTTCTATGTTAGCTAATCATCAAAAACTATAAAGGTTTAATTTTATTTCTCTTTATGTGCTAAAATCTCATTCATTTCATTTATGTTGGTTAACACTTGGTGGTTTTGTGTCATTAGTTTGACCACGGGAGCAATCAAGATATTTTGGGTAGACGAAAGTAGATTTTTTTTAATCATTAAGGGGTTCCTCAACTTTGATTCTAGAATTTGTTAATACTAAGTTTTTTTTTTTTTTTTTGCCCTTATGCTTAGTCTCTATTCTTAAGTCTGTTATATTTGATGTTGCAAAGAGCTTGTGCGTCACAGGACAATCTGCTCAGGGGTAGTCTTTATCTGATAATTGAAGATTGTTCGAAGGAAATGTAGTGTGATATTATGACTTTTTTTATTAAGGAGTTTCTTATATTTTAAAATGAAGCTAGCATTCCTTTTTTTTTTTGCATTAGAGGGTGTCCTTAATTTGTATCATAATAATTTTTTGTGTACCTTTATGTTTCTAATTATCCTTTTCAGCACTAATTTATTATCTGTTAGTCTTTGTTCTAGGCATTAATATTTTCCTTTTTTGGCTAATATCTTTGTTTAGTTTGTGAGAACACCTTGATTTTATCACTGAAAGCAAGATGGTGGAATTGGAGTTGCGAAGTGGTTTTTAACAAAGAGATTTCTCATAAGTTAAAAAATCATTTACAGGTATACCAATCACTGAATGCATTTTGTTTTAGTTGCCATTTTATCTGAAAGTATCTACTAGCTTATGTCATTCTTTATTTTGTAGGTGTAAATTATTTTCTCTTTTTGCTATTGTATAAGGAAGTCTGTTTAGATGGCTTTGGCTGAATGAAACGGGTACCACTAGGCTTCATTATTGTTTTTATTGTTATCATTGACAGGTGTTCCTTCTTACTTCATTGTCAATATTTGTATTATTGATGATTTTTGTTTATTGCAGTTTTGACATTATTGAAGAAAGTGGATGATTTTGGTATGTTGCAAATATGCTTATATCGAGTACTAGCCCCTGGTGTTTCATATTATAGTTATTATTTTATAAACACTTGTGTTTTTTATTTTTTTCTCTGTAGTAGTTTAAAATTTATCAGTGTCCCCTGGTCCCTTTAGTTGTGGTACTTGTCATATTTTGAAATGTGCTTTACTACAATGTGCAGTGAACTCCATTTCTTCTTGTTATTGCATTTGTGCTATTTTTTGTTATTTTTGTCGTTATGCTGCACTTCGAAAGAATTGGATTGTAGTGGTTTAATTTTTTTAAAATTTTTATTGTAGGGGTTTCTCATCTTTTATAGTGGGGTGATGGTATCCTTTTCTATGCTAATTGTTCGTCAGAAACTATAAAGGTTAATTTATTATGTCCTGTTACCGATGAACAAAATGTAGTTCATGATTTTGCCTAAGTTGAAGATTTTATTATTTTTTCGGTATTAATTATAATTTATCAATCTTCATTTTAAGCTTTGATTTCTAATCTTTGATTTGATAAGCGATGGAGGAGTTGTGATAGAGGAAAGATTTTTCATGGAGGCTTTTACATGTCGGAAATGATGTGGATACCATGATGATAAGTGGATTGGTGGCTGATATGCAGCATTGAATATCTCTTTTTGTTTTTTAGTTCTCTATATTCTAAAATCTCATTCATTCCATTTATGTTAGTTAACACTTGATGGTTTTATGTCAATAGTTTGACCAGGAGAGCGAGACATTTTGGGTGGACGGAAGTGAATTATTATTTTTAATCATAGAGGTGGTTCCTCAACTTTGATTCTGAAATTGGTTAATACTAAGTTTTATTATTATTTTTTGCCCTTTTGCTTAACCTTTTTCTTAAGTTTGTTATTTTTGATTTTGCAGAAAGCTTGTGCATCCTGGGACAATCCTGCTTAAGGGTGGTCTTTATTTGAAAATTGAAGATTGTTTCGAGGAAATGTAGTATGATATTATAATTTTTTTTAATCAAGGGGTTTTCTTATATTTTAAATTGGAGTTAGCATTACTATTTTCCTGCATTAGAGGGTATCCTTAATTTATGCATAGTTAGTTTTTGTGTACCTTTATGTTCCTAATTGCTCTTTTCAACAGTAACTTATAATATGTTAGTCTTTGTTCTGAGCACTGAAATTTCTCTTTTTGGGTTAGTATCTTTATATACTTCGCCAGAACACCTTGATTTTATCGGTGAAAGTAAGATGGTGCAAATGGAGTTGCAAAATGATTTTTTCACAAAGAGGTTTCTCATAAGTTGAAGAACCATTTACTAGTATATCGATCACTGAATGTATTTTGTTTCAATTGCTATTTTATCTAAAAGTATTTACTAGCTTATGTCATAATTTATTTTGTAGGTGTAAATTATTTTCTTTTCGATTGAAGGGAATGGATACTACTAGCTTACATCATTGATTTTAATGTTATCATTGACAGGTGCTCCTACTTTGTTATCAATATTTGGATTATTGATGATTTTGGTTTACTGCAATTTTGACATTAGTGAAGAAAGTGGATGATTTTGGTATGCTGCAGATGTGCTTATATCGGGTACTATCCCCTGGGTTTCATATTATAATTATTATCTTACAAACGTTTAAGTTTTTTATTTTTTTTATCTGTACTAGTTTAAATTTATCAATGTCCCCTGATTCTTTTGGTTGTAGTACTTGTCATATTTTGAATAATGCCTTCTTGCAATGTGTGGTGAACTTCATTTCTTTTTTTATTGCGTTTGGGCTATCTTTCGATTCTTTTTATCATTATGCTGGCACTGTTATTTCTTTATTTAAAAATTTGTTTCTTTTATCTTCGTTATTCTTTCATTGTTTCAACATAACATTTATTTGATCATTGAAGGTACTTTGGAGGATTGCATGAGATGTTTTTCTATGATAGGGACTGCTTATCTTTCATGGTTGAAAGGATTTGTACTGGCCTTTTCTTTCCTACCCAGTGGTTTTACTATTTATGTTCTCACTTTAGGTGGCTTTTGGTGAATGTCTAATAGCTAACATCTTTCATTTTTTTTAGTTATCATTTACCGCATGTTAGCTACTTAATTGGCTGATCTTTAGTATTGAGATTATTGATGAATTTGGTGTATAGCCATAGATGTTGTTAGTTTATAGATTTATTTTTTATTGATGAGCTTCATTTTTTAATTTTTTTAAGGTAGAGAGTTTGTCCTTTATTTTGTGGTCATTGTGTATATATTTTTATGTCCTAAGGGAGAAGAGGTTCACTAACATATCATTCTTATATTGTCTTATTGTCTATTAGTCTCTTTTTATTTTTGTGGTTTCTTGTTTGTATTTATTGTTTTATATTATGCTTTGATGGATTGGTAACCTCAGGTGGATCTAGGAGGATTCCTAAAGTTTTGGGATTGAAAAATTTGTAATGAGCTTTGAGGTTTTTTTTGGCTCTTCTGTTTGTGTTTGTGCAACCCTGGTTTATAAACTTTGTGCACTTCTATTTTATTTTTATTCATTTTACCATTACCTTGATTTGATATCTGAATCATGTAGACAAAATGGCATCAAACCGTATTTTTTTTGTTGTATGATGGTGTAACTTGCCTTCCATAGTGGACTCCATTTTCTAGTATGATGAGTGTTTGTGCGATATACTATTTATTCTGTTCTTATAAAAGAGCTTGTGTTCCAAGGATCTTCCATGCTAACTTAAGGGAGAAAATTTACTTTTGTTTGTGAAACATTATCTTCTTAATTGCCTTCCTTTTATAATAGAATTGCTACCTCGAATTGTGAGTGTAGGCTTAGTGATGAGCCGCTTGCTTGTTATATGGTTGATTCTATTTCTTTTCTCATGTTATTTTCTTTGTAAGGTTGGTTTTACAAGGATCTTCATTTGGTTATATGTTTGGTTTATTTCTTACCCTTCCTTTTGCTCTAAATAACATTAGTTTTATAAGGAGATGGTGCATCCTCAATTTGTTTGAGTGATAGTACAGTAGTACTGTTGTTGATTTCATCTTTGTTCCAAATTCTCAATTATTTCTATTTGGTCAAGTTTAAACATTCTTATTTTTTTCACCAATAATATTTGAAGACAATATAGTGAAACTGGTATGTGTATGTTGCTTCATGAAGGTGTTTTCTTAATTTTGGCATTTGATTTAATAAAATAAATTTTTTCCATGCGAAGAGTCATTCATTATTTCTTCTTGTTGCAAAGCTTGTGCAGGGGCATTATTGTTTATCAATAAGGGTTAAGAAACTTATGCAATTCTTTATGCTTTGCCTTTTCTCTTTAGTTTTTGTGTACTCTGTGCCCATGTGCATTTTGATAATGTGAAGACACTGGTTTAAACCTGAGAGAAGGGTTGTCAGCCAGCTGGGTTGTCAGCCAGCTGGGTTGCTTGCTATTAGCATTATATATTTATTGGTTATAAACTTTTGTTTCTTTGATCTTTTGTTCTTAGTTTGCCATTTATTATGGGCCTTGTCCCCAAGGTTATGGAAGTGGTACTTTTCATATTCTATATAATTCTTAAACTTCTATCTGATAGGCTTCATTTTCTGCCATGGTGTTTAAGCTATATTGGCTGTTGTGTTTTATCCATATAATCTTTGAGGTATTATATATCTACTCTTGATAGGTGAGTTGTTGCAACCTATTAGGGTCTATTGTTTTATCTTTATATGAAATCTTAATTATTTATTTTGGGCTCATCAGAATCATGAATTGATCTTTGAATTATGTGGTGCATTGAGTTTGGGGTTTTTTTTGTGATATCTTCTCAAGAGACATTATTTTTGTGTTGGTTATGCTATTGTTATACAATTTGCATAGGAATATACATAATATGCACGATACATTGTTGTAGGAACTTATTGAGTTTTTTACTATCATTTGCATAAGTGTTTTTTCTTTTAATTTTATCTTCTATAAAACCTTGTTGTGATACAAATTTAATTACTTTGTATGTCATTTACCGTTATTGTGTTTTTAGAATCCTCAACTAATTTTTAGTTGTGTCAACTTTTAAAATATCTATATCTGCTCATATCATGATGGGGTCACCTACATTGCATGTATTCCTATGTAATTTCACAATAGTTTCACCATCGGATAAGGTATGGTAAATGCTATTATGATTCTCTTTGATCAGGGTTCTCGTATTTATCTATTCGTTGATTGCCTTACAAAGTTATTGAAGAACTCATTCTTCTGGAAGGAGTTTGCTTATTTAAGTTGATGCAATTTTTTTGTTTGAATTGTTTCTTGATGTTATGAACATGTGGCTTGATTTTCTTCTGTGATATATCTGATTTGTGTTTGGATAGATGCATTTGTTTTATAATAGATCAGTCATGTTAGGTGGCCTTCTAAAAGGAGTTTGCTTATTTAAGTTGATGCAACTATTTTTTTTTGTTTGAATTGTTTTTTGATGTTATGAACATGTGGCTTGATTTTGTTCTATGTTGTGTTTGATTTACGTCTGGATAGATGAATTTGTTTTATCATAGCTCAGTTATGTTAGGTGGTCTTCTGAGAGGAGTTTGCTATTTAAGTTAATGTTTTTTTTTTGTTTGAATTATATCTTAATATTATGAACATGTGGCTTGATTTTCTTTTATGGTGTGTCTTGATTTTCTTTTGTAGTATGTCTAATTCGCGTCTTGATGGATGCATTTATTTTATCATAGATCAATCATGTTAGGTGGTCTTCTGAGAGGAGTTTGCTATTTAAGTTAAAGTTTTTTTTGTTTGAATTATGTCTTAATATTATGAACATGTGGCTTGATTTTCTTCTATGGTGTGTCTTGATTTTCTTCTGTAGTATGTCTAATTTGTGTCTCGATGGATGCAATTGTTTTATCATAGACCAGTCCTGTTAGGTGGTCTATTGAGAGGAGTTTGCTATTTAAATTGATGTAAGTTTTTTTTGTTTGAATTATTTATTGATGTTATAAATATGTGGCTTGATTTTCTTCTATAGTATGTCTAATTCGCATCTAGATGGATGCATTTGTTTTATCATAGATTAGTCCTGTTAGGTGGTCTTCTAAAAGGAGTTTGCTATTTAAGTTGATGCAAGTTTTCTTTGTTTGAATTGTTTCTGTTATAAACATGTGGCTTGATTTTTTCCTGTGATGTGTTTGACTTTCACCTAGATGGATTTTATTTGTTTTATCATTGATCAGACTTGTTATGTGGTCTTTTGAGAGGAGTTTTACTTATTTAATTGATGCAAGTTTTTTTGGTTTGAATTATTTCTTGGCTTAATTTTTTTCTGTGGTGTGTCTAATTCTTGTCTGAATGAATGCATTTGTTTTATCATAAATCAGTCATGTTAGGTGGTCTTTTGAAAGGAGCTTTGCTTATTTAAGTTGATGCAAGTTTTTTTTTGTTTAAATTGTTTCTTGGCTTGATTTCCTTCTGTGGTGTGTTTAGATGGATGCATTTGTTTTATCATAGATCAGTCATATTATGTGGTTTATTTAAGTTGATGCAATTTTTTTTGTTTGAATTGTTTCTTGATGTTATAAACATGTGTTGATTTTCTTCTATGGTGTGTCTGATTCATGTCTGGATGGATACATTTGTTTTATCATTGCTACATGGATTTATTGATGGGAACATCAGCAAGAAGAAAAGGTTACAACTGACACTCTTTGGTTTTATAGTTAATCTACTTTCCGCAGGTTCCACTTACTCGAGCCAAGAGTTTCAATTGGCAACTCATGCTGCAAAATTTTAACTTCTGCCAAGTCTCAAAGTATCGACACTTCCTGCCTTGAGTCAACACTGCTATCAAGACATCAAGTCTTCTCTTTAGAAGTCAAATCTTGGAGGACACATGGAGGTATCTGATGATGACACATGGCAACTTAGAAGTCAAATCTTGGAGGACACATGGAGGTATCTGATGATGACACATGACAAACTAAGGAGGTGCCACATGGAAGCTGGTGCAACCAAATTTGTTAAGGATTGATTGTAATTAGTTAGCTATATCATAACTAATCCTTAGATTGTTATGATCTTTTAGTTTTTTAGGCTGAAATTTCTGGAAGTCCTTTGGCCTATAAATAGGCCAAGCTTTCCCTCATGTAGATATGAAGTTTGAGAAATAAAATCAAGTTTATTTGATTTCTTTTGCCAAGTGCCTTATTCATCTTTGAGTATAAAGAGGGTGAGATGCTCTTAGTTTGAGTTGAGGCTCATGTTTCCCTAGTCTTAGATCTAGGTCACTCCTTGAGGGAGAGGGTGAGAGGCCCAATTTGCTACTCTAAACCATTCTACCAAGGTTCCATAATAGTTTTAGGAAGAAGGACAAGCGCTACCCAAGTCTCAGCAAAATTTTTCAAATCCTTCCTTTCCTTGTTCGATATTTTTTTATTTCCTTCAATTCCTTTGCCTCACGGTCTTACTTCTGATCACTTGCAGGTTCTCTTGAGGATGTTAGAGTTGAGGATGATGGCTCCACGTCAAGGATCAAGTGCCAAGGTGAGTTCTTAAGTAAGGAGTGTAGATCTTGTCAACCAACCCTCAATTCTTTGAGTGTTGAGTGCATCCCTTCCACTTTAAGATCTTACTTCATTGTTGAAAAAAAAAAAAAACCTCTTGGTCCTTTAGATCTGAAGTTTTAAAGGTGGCTTAACTTAGTTTGAAGGTTTCCATACCTTTAGATCCTAATCTTTTTATTTCTTTGAAAGAAGCTTGCACAAGGGTGTTTAGATTTCTGCTTCCGGTTTGATGTTCTTCATTTCTTCCATGCATGAATTCAGCCATAGCTTGGGCTCAAATGTTCATTAAGGGTGGTAATCACTTAGAACACATCACCATCCCCTCATTCCACCAATTTTTTTTCGTGCCCCATCAGCTTTGGTATCAGAGCTTTGGTCTCTAAGTTAAGCTTGTAAGTTGCTGGAATTTCTGTTCTAGTTTTAGTCCGAGATTTCCATAAATTTTTTTGTAATTTTTTAAGGGTTAAAAAATAAATAAAAATTCATTTACTGCACTTTAGGACTTTAGGTTCCGAAATCTAAAATTAAAAAATATATATTAGAGTTTTGGAATAAAAAATTTTCGAGTTCTTAGGTTGTTTTCTGGAAGACTGTTTTGGTTCCCTCCATTAAATTTGATTTTTTAAAAAAATAATTTTTTTAATTTGAGATCTGAGATTTAGACTTCAAATTCTGTTATTTTTACTTAAAGTTTGAATTTAGAGGGTTTTTAAATTTAAAATTTAAATTTTGAAATAGGTAGTAGAGAGTTTGTTAAGCTGCTAGAATCTTCTAGCAACTACTATCATAACAACTTCCTCAACCAAATTTAAAAAAAAAATTGAATTCAAATTTCAAAATCTAGGATTTTCACTCTGAGATCTAACTAATTCAATTTTCATTTTGAATTTTTGAAAATTTAAAACTTTAAATTTCAAATTTTCAAAACCGGGTTAGTTGAAGGTTAGTTAGAAGCTGCAAATTTTATTTAACCACTTTTACCTCCAAGAATGAAATTTTAATCTAAATTTTAAAATTTAAAAAAAATTAGCTTCTGAAATCTAGACTTCAAGATTTGAATTTCTCAATTTAAGTTTGCATTTGCTGAATTTTAAAATTAGATTAAATTTTACTTAATTGTACTAAGTCTAGTCGATTGTGCTAGTTAATTGCTGAAATTGTGTGCATCCATATATACATAAACCATCTTAAGGGCATTCAATATAACATAAGGGGAGGAGTTAATAACCTTTCCTTAGCCCACAACAACCATCCTCATTATGCATTGACCTAAGCCTTAATTAAAATCAAGTATGCACCTAAATTAAGGACACCAACAAGTCGGGTTCAAGTGCAAGAGGAGACAAAGCACTATTTGAGTTTGTAATTATTCTTAGAAACTGGTGTCTAAGACTAGAGGTCTAATGGCAAATGCCTTAAGCGGACTTGCGGTTCTTTAATTGGGTCCTTGCGAAAGCAAGGGGGGCCTCCCGCATTCCCACCTCTTACCTGGCCAGTGACAAAGGTAATTGCATCCTTAACTAGTACCTAGTCAAGTCTTGTATTTTGAACTTCTAGGTTTAGGAGCCCTAGAAGCTAGGTTTGTACTTCTTGTTTTATAGGTCAAAAGTTCTATCTTTCTTGGTTTGTACCTATGGATCCTAATCTTGAACTCTTTATGAGGACCCTGACTGAAAAGTTAGACACTGTAACTGAGCAATTAGGGCAAATCAAAAGAATTAGGTCAAGTAAAAGATAGAGTTGAGACCCTTGAAGAGCCTCAAAGGATCCCCATCGAACCTGAATCATCTAGGTCAATTCCTCGAGGTCCAAGAGCCCAATATCATGTGCACATCCCTGAATACAATCCAAGGAGACTTGATCCTGATTTCATGGAAGAAGCCCGTCGAGTCCATCGGCCTGACTTTACTCCTGATCGTATCCCTAGGCGACCTCACCAGGATTACTTAGATCAAGATGAAAGAGCCATGAGGAACATTCGATTAGAGGCTCCTATCTTTGATGGAAGCCTAGACCCTAAAGCTTATGTTGATTGGGAGGGAGAAATGGATCAATATTTTGAATGGTATGAGATGACCGAGGAGAGAAAGTATAAGTTTGCCAAACTGAGGTTAGTCCGCCAGGCTAGGTTATACTGGAGAATATCGGCGAATGCTTAGGCAAAGAGGAGACATGCCCATAACCACTTGGAGAGCTATGAAAATCAAGCTTAGGGAAAAGTATGTCCCTATGTCCTATCACCAAAGACTATTAGATCAGTGGCAAAGATTATACCAGGGCAATAAGACTGTGTCTGAATATATTACCAAGTTTGATGAGTTTGCGATGAGGTGTAACATTGATGAATCAGAAGCTGTAACATTGTCTAGGTTTAGAGCCGGTTTGCGTGAAGAAATTCAAAAGGAATTATTTCTAAGAGAAATCACTGACCTAGACCAAGCCTATCAAATAGCCAGAGATTGTGAAAGGTTTCAAAGGGGACCGATAGTCAGAAGACCCGAACTAAGTAAGATTAGCACCCCTACTCAGAAACCAGGGTTCAACCAAATGCGACCAAATCACCCCACTCCTACTATCCCATCCGGTCAAACGAGTGACAAGGGTAAGGCCCCTGTAGTTCAAAAGAGTAACAACCCGAATGTCCATTGTTTTAAATGTAACAGGAAGGGACACTATGCCAACCAATGCCCTGCCCGTTCTCTACACATAGGAGAACTAGCTGAAGAGGACCCTGAAGATACTAAAGAGTTTGAAAAAAAGGTATATGAGGCTGAATCCAATCTGATCAATGAATATGATGAAGAGGAAGAAGAGATTGATTATGATGAGACTTTGGGTGTTGTTAGAATTTTGACCCAAACAAAGGAAAAGGAGGATTGGAGAAGAACTAATATACTCCAAACATTTGTTAAGATAGGGGAGAAGGTTTATAAAATCATTATAGACAATGGGAGTTGTGTGAATGCTATTTCCACTAAAGCCATTAAGAATTTAAGCTTGACCCTGTTCCCCATCCCAATCCATACAAAGTTTCTTGGATAGATTCAACATCCATTCCCATTAAATCCAGATGTCAAGTTCCCATTCAAATCCAATCCTATCATGAACAAGTCTGGTGCGATGTACTACCCATGGGCGTAAGTAGCATCATTTTGGGTAGACCTTGGTTGTATGATCATGATGCAACTTTATATGGTCAATCCAATTCTTGTGCTTTCAACCATCTAGGGAAAAAGCTTATCATTAACTCGACCCCACCTAAGGACAATATCAAGAAAGGGTCTAGTGATTTGAAAGAGAAGAAACAAGATCTGAATTTGATCAGTGTCAAGGAAATAGAGAAAGAAATCAATGAAGGATCACCTATGTGGATTTTGGCACTTAAAGAAAGTCGGAATGAAGATCCTAAGGAACCACCTCAAGAAGTCACAAAGATCTTAGAAGACTTTAAGGATGTATTCCCAGAAGATTTACCCAATCACCTACCCCCACTTAGGGATATTCAACATACAATTGATCTAGTCCCAGGAGCCACCTTGCCTAACCTACCTCACTATAGAATGAATCCTACTGAGCACGCTGAGCTACAAAGACAAGTTGGAGATCTCTCCAGAAAAAGTTTATTAGGGAGAGTTTAAGTCCTTGTGCAGTACCTACCCTACTGACCCCGAAGAAGGATGGCACTTGGAGAATGTGCATCGATAGTCATGCCATCAATAAAATTATGGTCAAGTATCGATTTCCTATCCCTCGCCTTGATGATATGCTTGACATGATGACCGGAGCCACTATATTTTCCAAGATTGATCTTAAGAGTGGTTATCACCAGGTTAGGATCAAACCTGGAGATGAGTGGAAAACTGCATTCAAAACTAAGGATGGTCTTTATGAGTGGTTGGTTATGCCCTTTGGTCTATCAAATGCCCCTAGTACATTTATGAGGATCATGACTCAAGTTTTAAGACCTTTCATGGGAAATTTGTTGTAGTATATTTTGATGACATCCTCATCTATAGTAAGACTAGGGAAGACCATTTAGATCATCTTAGACAAGTCTGTTACACCCTTAGAAAGGAAAATCTATATGCCAATCTGAAAAAGTGCGAATTCATGACTAACAGAGTAACCTTTCTAGGGTTCATTGTTACTACTAATGGTGTTTCTGCTGATCCCGAGAAAATTAAGTCCATAGTCGAGTGGCCCGAACCCAAGAACATACATGACGTCCGTAGCTTCCACGGTCTTGCCACCTTCTATAGGAGATTCATCCAAGGGTTTAGCACCATTGTTGCTCCAATCACGGATTGTCTTAAGAAAGAAAATTTTGAATGGACCAAACAAGCCAATAAAGCCTTCCTTGAGATTAAAGGAAGAATGACACAAGCACCAATCTTAAGGTTGCCTGACTTCTCTAAAGTTTTTGAGGTTGCTTGTGATGCCTCTGGGATTGGAATTGGTGGAGTTTTAAGTCAAGAGAACCATCCGTAGCTTTTTTTAGCGAGAAACTAAATAGCGCAAAGTTGAGATATTCCACCTATGACAAGGAGTTATATGCGGTAGTTCAGGCTTTGAAATATTGGAGACATTACTTATTACCGCAGGAGTTTGTTCTATTTTCCGATCATGAAGCCCTCCGATTCCTTAGCTTCCAAAAGAAGTTAAACCTAGGCATGGAAAATGGGTAGAGTACATCCAAGCTTACACCTTTGTTCTAAAACACCGTGCTGGTTCTGACAATAAGATTGCCAATGCTTTAAGTCGACGTTCTATGCTCTTGACGTCCGTAAGTACTGAAGTCACAGGATTTGATAAGTTGAAGGAAGAGTATAAAAGTTGCCCTGACTTTAGTGAGATTTTTGAATCTGTCAGTCTAAGGCCTTTTAGAGAATAAAGACTTTACTCTTCATGATGGGTTCCTTTTTAAAGGAGATAAGTTGTGTATTTCTTGAACCTCAATTAGGGAATTCTTGATTTGGGAAATGCATGCCGGAGGTTTAGTGGGCCATTTCGGAAGGAATAAAACTATTCTAGCTTTGGAGGAACATTCTTTTGGCCCAGCTTAAAATGAAATGTTGCCCAAGTCGTAGCCCAGTGTAGGATATGTGCTGTTGCTAAAATGCAAAAACAAAACACTGGACTATACACCCCTTTACCCGTCCCTGATCGACTTGGTAAGACATCAGTATGGACTTTGTGTTGGGATTACCAAAGACCTTAAGGAGACACGATTCCATCTTTGTGGTAGTCGATAGATTTTCTAAAATGGCACATTTTTTGCCTTGTTTCCAGACCTTCGATGCATCAAAAGTGGCCAAGTTATTTCTAGATAAAGTGGTTAAATTACATGGGTTACCTAAAACCATCGTGTCTAATAGGGATGTTAAGTTCACCAATTACTTTTGGAAAACCCTATGGCACCTGCTAGGAACCAAGTTAAACTTTTCTACCACTTATCACCCCCAAACTGATGGTCAAACAGAAGTTGTAAATAGAAGTCTTGGAAATATGTTGAGATGTTTAGTGGGAAAACATACTAAAAATTGGGACCTTTTACTGCCACGTATAGAGTTTGCCTATAATAGTTCAGTTAACAGATCCACTGGAAAAAGTCCTTTTGAGATTATTCATGGGTACAAACCAAGAAAGCCAATAGACCTCATTCCATTGCCCATGCATGTACGAACATCAGAGTCTACTGAGTCATATGCACAACACATTAGGGATTTACACAAAGAAATTAGCGAGAAAATCCATATAAGCAATGAGAGTGATAAGCATATGGCTAATTCCCATAGAAGAGCAAAAGAATTTCATGTAGAGACTTTGTCATGATAAGGCTCAGACCTGAACAGTTTCCAAAGGGAACTATGAAGAAACTACACACGCCCGTGGTGCAGGTCCTTTCAAAATAATAAAAAAATTAGACCTAATGCTTATATACTGGACCTACCTTCTGACTTTGGTATTAGTTTCATCTTTAATATTTTAGATCTGGTAGAATACAAGGAACCAACAATGAATCCCAGTGAGTTTTTAGGACCCAATCCATCCTTTGAGAGTGAACCAATCCCAGAGTGTCCACCAGCCACAAAGCGAGAAAGAATTGAACAGATATTAGATGACAAGATTGTCACTACCCGAAATAAAGACTATCAACACTACTTGGTCCATTGGCAAGGTAGACCTGATTCTGAAGACTCATGGATCACTTAAGAAGAACTACAAAGGATTGATCCAGATCTGCTTGAATATTACCAAAGCCAAAATGATCCATACTCGTCAGGGCCGAGTTTTTTCACCCGGAAAGAATTGATGGGGACATCAGCAAGAAGAAAAGGTTGCAGACTGACACTCTTTGGTTTTGTAGTTAATCTACTTTCCGCAGGTTCCACTTACTCGAGCCAAGAGTTTCAATTAGCAACTCATGCTGCAAAATTTCAACTTCTGCCAAGTCTCAAAGTATCGACACTTCCTGCCTTGAGTCAATACTGCTATCAAGACATCAAGTCTTCTCTTTGGAAGTCAAATCTTGGAGGACACATGGAGGTATCTGATGATGACACATGGCAACTTAGAAGTCAAATCTTGGAGGACACATGGAGGTATCTGATGATGACACATGGCAAACTAAGGAGGTGCCACATGGAAGCTGGTGCAACCAAATTTGTTAGGGATTGATTGTAATTAGTTAGCTATATCATAACTAATCCTTAGATTGTTATGATCTTTTAGTTTTTTGGGCTGAAATTTCTGGAAGTCCTTTGGCCTATAAATAGGCCAAGCTTTCCCTCATGTAGATATGAAGTTTGAGAAATAAAATCAAGTTTATTTGATTTCTTTTGCCAAGTGCCTTGTTCATCTTTGAGTATGAAGAGGGTGAGATGCTCTTAGTTTGAGTTGAGGCTCGTGTTTCCCTAGTCTTAGATCTAGGTCACTCCTTGAGGGAGAGGGTGAGAGGCCCAATTTGCTACTCTAAACCATTCTACCAATGTTCCATAATAGTTTCAGGAAGAAGGACAAGCACTACCCAAGTCTCAGCAAAATTTTTCAAATCCTTCCTTTCCTTATTCGATTTTTTTTTTTATTTCTTCAATTCCTTTGCCTCCACGGTCTTACTTCTGATAACTTGCAGGTTCTCTTGAGGATGTTAGAGTTGAGGATGATGGCTCCATGTCAAGGATCAAGTGCCAAGGTGAGTTCTTAAGTAAGGAGTGTATATCTTGTCAACCAACCCTCAATTCTTTGAGTGTTGAGTGCATCCCTTCCACTTTAAGATCTTACTTCATTGTTGAAAAAAAAAAAAACCCTCTTGGTCCTTTAGATCTGAAGTTTTAAAGGTGGCTTAACTTAGTTTGAAGGTTTTCATACCTTTAGATCCTAATCTTTTTATTTCTTTGAAAGAAGCTTGCACAAGGATGTTTAGATTTCTGCTTCCGGTTTGATGTTCTTCATTTTTCCCATGCATGAATTCAGCTATAGCTTGTGCTCAAATGTTCATTAAGGCTGGTAATCACTTAGAACACATCACCATCCCCTCATTCCACCAATTTTTTTCGTGCCCCATCATTTATTATTGTTATGCTGTAGTTATTTTAGGCTTTTGGATGTTTCCTTGTCATATACTTGTGCGTGCACATGTGTATAGAAGAGTTTATTTAGCTTATCATTATCTATGCTAGTCTCAAGCCCGAATGAGAAAAGTGGAGAGGGTTGATGATTTTTCATTAAGGTGGTTCCTTGATATTGAATTCATTGCACTTTTTTTTTCACAGTGTTGTTGTTGATATTGTTTTAGAAGATATTATATTTTACGGTATACCTTAGGTTCTTTAATATTGATTTTTTAATATTGCTTTTCAACCAGTCAATGAGCTTGGTATATGCAGGGTGCCAATTTAGATAGTTTTTAGATTTTCTTATTCTTTGATGAGCTTTCTTTTTATCCTTTTGTAGATTTGTAGCTCGTTTTAGCCCTTATTCGGCTTTCATGTAAAATCAGTTTTGTAGGATGTGAAAGATCTAAGGAATAATGTGGATACTAATATTGAATCATTTTTTGCCATTACGGACCTTGGCTTCTTTTCTTTAGTTTCTTTTTATGACCGCATTATGATTTCAGGGTTTATATTATGTGGTGCATTGAGTTTGAGGTTTTTTTTGTGATATCTTCTCGACAGATATTATTTTTGTGTTGGTTATGCTATTGTAATAGAATTTGCATAGGGACATACATAATATGCACGGTATATTTTTGTAGGAACTTTTTGAGATTTTTACTATCATTTCCATAAGTGTTTTTTCTTTTAGTTTTATCTTCTATAAAACCTTGAGGTGCTACAAATTTGATTAGTTTGTATGTCATCTATCGTTATTGTGTTTCTAAAATTCTTAGCTAATTTTTAGTTGTGTCAACTTTTAAAATATATGTATCTGCTCATATCATGATGGGGTCATCTATATTGCATGTATTCCTGTGTAATTGCACAATAGTTTCACCATCGGATAAGGTCTGATAAATGGTGTCATAATTCTCTTTGATAAGGGTTCTCGTATTTATCTATTCATTGATTGCCTTACAAAGTTATTGAAGAATTCATTCTTTCGGAAGGAGTTTGCTTATTTAAGTTGATGCAATTTTTTTTTTATTTGAATTGTTTCATGATGTTATGAATATGTGGCTTGATTTTCTTGTGTAATATATCTTATCGTGTCTGAATGGATGCATTTATTTTATAATAGATCAGCCCTGTTAGGTGGCCGAGAGGAGTTTGCTTATTTAAGTTGGTGCAAGTATTTTTTAACCTCTACTTTTTAATTTCACCCACTTTGACATCATCAACAATGAGGCTCTCGCCCTTGTTTCCCTCTACTTTTTAACCGTACCCACTTCAACGTCTACTCTTGTTACATTATTATGAAGTAGAAATTGCCTCACTCCAACCTATACAATGCTATCTATTTTTTTTTCAACATACCACCATGCTCATAGTTAATTGGATGGATGCATTTGTTTTATCATTGCTACATGGATTTATTTTTGGTATGCTATAGTTATTTTAGGCTTTTGGATGTTTTCTTGTAATATACTTGTGCGCGCACATGTGTATAGAGGAGTTTATTTAGCTTATTATTACTTATGCTAGTCTGAAGCCCGAATGAGAAAAGTGGAGAGGGCTGATGATTTCTCATTAAGGTGGTTCCTTGATATTGAATTCATTGCACTTTTTTTTTTCACAGTGTTGTTGTTGATGTTGTTTTAGAAGATATTATATTTTACGGTATACCTTAGGTTCTTTAATATTAATTTTTGATGTTGCTTTTCAACTAGTCAATGGGCTTGGTATATGCAGGGTGCCAATTTAGATAGCTTTTGGATTTTCTTATTCTTTGATGAGCTTTTTTTTTTTTAAATCCTTCTGTAGATTTGTAGCTCGTTTTAGCCCTTATTCGGCTTTCATGTAAAATCAATTTTGTAGGATGTGAAAGATCTAATAAATAATGTGGATACTAATGTTGAATCATTTTTTGCTATTACGGACCTTGGCTTCTTTTCTTTAGTTTCTTTTTATAACCATATTTTATGATTTCAGGGTTTATATTATATGGTGCATTGAGTTTGGGGTTTTTTTTTGTGATATCTTCTCGAGAGACATTATTTTTGTATTGGTTATGCTATTGTGATAGAATTTGCATAGGAACATACATAATATGGACGGTATATTTTTGTAGGAACTTTTTGAGATTTTTACTATCATTTCGATAAGTATTTTTTCTTTTAGTTTTATCTTCTATAAAACCTTGAGGTGATACAAATTTGATTAGTTTGTATGCCATCTACCGTTATTGTGTTTCTAAAATCCTCAGCTAACTTTTAGTTGTGTAACTTTTAAAATATATGTATCTGCTCATATCATGATGGGGTTATCTATATTGCATGTATTCCTGTGTAATTGTACAATAGTTTCACCATTGGATAAGGTCTGATAAATGGTGTCATAATTCTCTTTGATTAAGGGTTCTCGTATTTATCTATTCATTGATTGCCTTACAAAGTTATTGAAGAATTCATTCTTCCGGAAGGAATTTGCTTATTTAAGTTGATGTAAATTTTTTTATTTGAATTGTTTCATGATGTTATGAATATGTGGCTTGATTTTCTTCTATGATATATCTGATCGTATCTGAATGGATGTATTTATTTTATAATAGATCAGTCATGTTAGGTGTCCTTTTAAGAGAAGTTTGTTTATTTAAATTGATGAAAATATTTTTTAACCTCTACTTTTTAACCTCACCTACTTTGACATCATCAGCAACTAGGCTCTCGCCCTTGTTTCCCTCTACTTTTTAACCTCACCCACTTCAAGGTCTATTACATTATTATGAAGTAGAAATTGCCTCACTCCAACCTATACAATGCTATCTATTTTTTTTTTTCAACATACCACCATGCTCATAGTTAATTGGAATCGTTTGCATACATCTCTTAAAATAAGATTGAATAATTAGTATTTTAATATTTTAAAAATAGTAAAGTATCACAGCAAAACCCTAATATTTTATATAAATAATATTTCCACCAACTCTATTATTTGTATAATTTTTATTTAATAACTTATATACGATGAGATCTATAAACAGCTAATTTCAATCAAAATATTTGATTTGCTAGGTGATTAAAAGTGACGATATATTAAATACTGTAAGCTTTTTTGGATTTAATTTTGAAAGATTTAGCAAAATGACTCTTTATGCTTTAGTATTTTTTCATGACAAAAACCATGTGCAAGTGCATGATTAATTGACGACCACCGCAATGCAATGGTACCACTGGAAATGCTGAAACAGCTGGCCGTGAAGGTACCATCCCCTTATTTATTTATTTATTTATTTATTAAAGGGTGATGAAATCGGAAACCGGGTCGACAAAATCTGCTCGTAACCGAACCGGGTTGTTTTTTAATTGCAGCGGGATCCGGATCCGGATCCGGATAAGGTCATCAATATACCATTTCCGGGATCCGGATTTGTTTCTTCCTGCATGCAGGAACCAGTTAATATTCAAAGAAGAGCTCAAGATAAAATCCCGAACCCTGGCGATGACCCAAGAGCCCTCGTGCGTTGTTACCTTACCTCTTTGCCCTCCGGACCTCCCCCTTCTGCCTTCACCCCAGTCCTCTTGGTGAGATCAATCGCCACCGTGCTGTCCGAAAGTTCTGATTACAGCGCCGAGCGTCCAAGCCAAAGCCCCCAGATCACAACTCCTTCCCGAGATCTAGATCAAATAACCTCGAAGGTAATCTCTTCGTCATCGTATTCTTCTTCTCCTCTTCGTCTTCGTCTTCTTTGCTGTTTTCTTTCTTCAATGTTTTTCTGTGATCATTGAAACCTTGGAATGTGGATTTGGTTCCTGGGGTGAACTAGTAGGGATCCCAGTTTAGATCTCCCAATCTTTTGCCTGGATTCGTGTTTTGGCGTGGGGTTACTTTAGTCTATGGCATTTTCCCCCCTTCTTTTTCATAGAAAAAGAAAAAAAAGATCAATATGTTTCTTAGTCATTGAACCAAGGAGTAACCGCTCCAATTCTGTAAAGAGGGGCATGGCTGCCTGGGTGACTGACTATAAAGCCAAACTCTGAAGTATGGATGTGGGGGCCTCATGCATAACTCTAAAGCC
Organism: Calamus simplicifolius; assembly: GCA_900491605.1. Lineage (NCBI taxonomy): Eukaryota > Viridiplantae > Streptophyta > Magnoliopsida > Arecales > Arecaceae > Calamus > Calamus simplicifolius. The sequence continues at coordinate 386,507 of UESW01004895.1, read as the reverse complement.
AAGCTCTAAAGTATGGATTTTGCGGCCTCATTCATAACTTACAAAATTTTAGCTCGCAAATATGGATTTAGAGGCTTCATGAGTAACGTACAAAATCTTTGGACTGGGATTCTTTTATCATGTAATACGGGATTATGTTCTCCAGGCCCTTCCATAGCTTGCTGAAAAGTTGGCATTTTTGGCATGGACCATTATTTTATTTTATTTTTTGGCTGCATTCGGATGGGACCCTTCACCATTATAGTTGTCAAGGAACATGGTTTGGAGCCTCGTTAAACCAAGTTGACTGGGATAATTAATGGACCATGATTAGATAAACAAAAGAAAAGAGAATGTTTAAGCTTGTAAACTTAGAAAAAACCTTGGATTCAACAAACATGCAAAAAAAAATGAGGTTTTGTGTTGATTTAGCCCCATCAGTCAACCAAAAATATTTTGCACCACTGCATAAAATGTTGTCTCATCATCTTCTTTCTTCCCGCAATCCTGTTCTGTTGTCATCTTAACCTTTCCTTTCATTAAGTATTACATTATCATTAACTAAGTCTTCACATGGCTTACTTGTATCATTACTTGTTATTATTGTATAATTAGGTTCTGTAGAGGAAAACCTGTAATCAATCCTGTCATGCCATGTATCAGTATACATATAGCAACAAGAATATTTGTTACTAATAAGGACAAATTGTATGCTGTGGTTTTTTTTTTTTCAAATTGCCTTAGTATCATCTTGATTGAAGCATTAGATGTATCGATATTTTTAATCATTTTTAAAATTTTCAAAAGCAGAATTCGTTGAAAATATCATTGAGTGATTGATGAGGGAAGTTTTGATGACTATGCCATTCCCAATAATCAGCATTGACACGATCAGTATCAAGCTATAAATGTCAGAAAAGGTGGAATGGACTGAGTTGCTGGTATAATCGAAAACTGTGAGATTCTTTCTGAAATCTGTCAGAAAGTTATCAAGAATAGGCAAAAAATAGAACCATGACTTAATTGTAAATTGGGTAAATGAAAATAAAATAAAAAAACAATCATTCATAGAAGTATGAAAGTCTAGTTTCCTCCACCATATGCCCGTATATAACATATCAGTCAAAATGAACAACATGCCCACTTATTTAGTGTCTATTTACCACCGTAAAAAAGCATATGATGTCATGATTTAACTAAAAATTAAATAATAGATATTTTCAACATCATTATCAATGTTGCCATTGTTGTGAAGTTTCCTTCTTTTTCTTTTACTTGTGAAGGATCACAAAGGCAAAAAGTAGAACCATGACTTAATTGTAAATTAGGTAAATGAAAAAAAAATCAAAAAATCATTCATAGAAGCATGCAAGTCTAGTTTCCTCCTTCATATGGCCATATATAACATGTGAGTTGAAATGAACAACATGCCCACTTATTTAGTGTCTATTTACCACCATAAAAATTCATATGGTGCTGTGATTTAACCAAAAAATAAATAATAAATATTTTCATCATCATTATCAATGTCGCTGTTGTTGTGAAGTTTCCTCCTTTTTCTTTGACTCTTGAAGGATCACAACATTGTAGTTCAACTTTATATGACATCATAAGACAGCTGCTTCATGCTTGTATGGCTAATGTAACTGCAAATTTAAATGCGCTCTACAAAGCATGTTTCGCCACTCCAATTATGTCAACTCAGTTATTCTTTCAAAAATATAAGCCCATTTTCTGTGATGACCCCAAAAACATCTCATCTATGCATCTGTTCTTCCATCAAATTGAATTTTAGCAACATAACAATATGCTAATGCATAATAATGATTATTCAAAGGGTTTACATAGGGCCAGAAAGAGCATCCTAGCAAGATCACCATGTAAATTTTCTAATGTTGCGAGTTAAAATAACTTTGAAGGTCAAGTCTCTAATTGCTTTTTCCTTTTTAGGTTCAAAAACCTCTAGCTGAGGCCCATTTGGTTGTGAAATAGAATTATCATGTCAAAGTGGAAAAGAAGCAATAAATTGGGTTGAAAATGGAGGAATAGCGAGGAATAACTCCGTTCCACCATTTTTTTCTTCAGCATAGATATCTTTATTTTGCTCCAAAGGAACAAATGAGTAAAAACTCTCTTGGAAATCTCTTTATTTGATAAATCTGTTTTATCCTATGACCAAGTGGTGCTAAATGTTCCTGTGCCTTCCAAACTTTTCTTAAAAGATACATTACTTTGTCTAGAAGATGTAGGCTAAATGACTTGTTTCATCATGAATTTTTAATGATTTGTTTCGTCATGAATTTTTCATCCTCAGCTTGGCTTTTCCATTATGTTTGCTTTTGTGGATTCTGATTTGTCACTTTAGGTCATGCTTTGACTGCAGATTCCGAAGAACATGTCTTGACTTGATAATAGGATCTTTTGGAGTATTGATGGCACTGGTTGCACTGATATCTAATATCTTATCTGTCTTTTGTGTTCTCCAACTTCTCTAAGTTTATAGTGCACTCCGAAAGACCAGTGTGGTCATCTTGACTAGCAGAAGTGCTACTACTTCCTGTATAACTGAAAGACTCAAAATTCATTTTTACATGAATCCACATAGGAGAATTCGGTCACATTAAAAAAGTATCAACATGAAGAAAATCAGTGCAACAAGTTGCAAATGATGAACTTGCCAAAAAAAATCATTGATAGGAAAGAAAAAAGCATGTAAACATGCCATCTTTAATGAATATAAATGAAAACTGCTTCGTCAAACTATTTTTGTCCTGAGAATCTAGTAAGGCATTGTTGGCAAAGAAATCAAAGAAAATAAAACAAAGAAAATGGTACTGTCTGAAAGAGAGACAGCAAATTTATTTGCAGGAATGTTTATGTTGATGCCATCATTTGAGATGAATATCAAATATGCTAGTAAAGGAACATTTAAGGACAATTATTTTGACAGATCAACTATATGTCTAGTTAAATCTACTAATATGTTAGGTGGTCCCGTGGTTCTTTTTACTTAATCTGACATCCAGGTTCCATATGTTTCATTTTTTTTTGAGAAAATTCTTTATATTTCTTTTACAGTCTAGCTGCTTAATGCAAGTTCTGCTATTCATTAACTATCAAAAAGCCAATTTAAAAGGATAAGATGAGAAGACATGGTTGTTCATGGTTCTCTGGCTGTGTTCATGGCTGCAAAGATTTAGGAGTAGGAGAATAGGTTTGAAGTACCATAATACAGGGCAGTCCAATCATGTACCATCATGGTTAATATGTACTGATTCTCAGTTTGTCAATGTGCCTTGGTATAGTGTCTGATATATACCTCAATATGCCTTAATATAAAGGAAGGTTTGCTGTACTGATTGTACTGTATCAATATAGTGTTGAGTTTCGATTCAGTAAGAACTGAACTGGTCCGAATCAAGTGGAACTGCCCTGTATCATTTAAAACCAACCCGTACCACTTGATATTAAGTGTTATTATGGTTAAAAGTGAGAAAAAAATTGGTATCTTGTCTCAGTACAGAGTGTGTACTGTGTCGACCCATACTGTATTAAATTGTTAATGTTCTGATATGGTTCTTAGTATGGATTTTGTAGACCTTGATATAGAGTATATCATACTGCAGCATGGTTGATTCTTCAAGCTTGGAGAAGGATGAGGGAGGAAGAGAAGGTGAATGGGTACAGAATAAAAGCTGATAAAAGAAAAAAGTATTGTTTTGTTGTAGTTTCGGTAGATGCCAAGCATCATTGCTTCTCCACCATTGGGACCCCCTTCAACATCGGATGTGGTTGGGCTGCCCTGTCTCTAGATCATGGGACCAACCATCCAATTGCGACCCACCCTCTCCCTCTCTTTTGTCTCCATCTTTTCCCTCTTTGACAAGCAAGATAAGGTGTATGGAGCTGAAGATAAAATAATTTCAGGAATCTAGATTGAAATAGTAATCAGCCTGACCTGGTAGTCCTTGATCTCATCCCTAGAATATTTAGGAAATATCCCAAAAGTATCTGAGCTTTATTTCAAGCCTGGAGAAGGATGAGGGGGGTAAGCCGAGAAGGTGAACAGGTTTAGAATAAGAGCTGATAAGTAGAAAAGTATTATTTCGTTTTGGTTTCGGTGGATGCCAAGCATCATTGCTGCTCCACAATTGGGTCCCCCTTCAACATTGGATTTTGTGTCAGGGCTGCCCTGTTTCTAGATCCAGTGGTCAACCATCCAATTGCGACCCACCCTCTCCCTCTCTCAACAAGCTTTAAGATAAAGTGTATGGAGCTGAAGATGGAATAATTTCATGAATCTAGATTGAAATCACATTCAACCTGACCTGGTAGTCCTTGATCTCATCCCAACAATATTTGGGAAATATCCCAGAAGTATTCAAGCTTTATTTGGAACCCTTTTTTAAAAAAATTTTAGAATAAGAAACATAAAAAAATGTATTTCGCACATATTCCTGCTGCATCCAATTGTATTGTTGCGTACTCCTTTACAATTTGACAATCACAGGTTTTATTCTGTGGCATCTTTTGACCCTAGGTGCATAAATGTTTTGACTCTGATTTATGACAAACATTTACTTATGTGTTGCAAATGTCTGCTATAATGTGAGTGTAAGTCAATTACCTTAGCATACACTTCCATTAGTGGAAGGGAATCCTTTGAGTCATTACCTTGTTGCAATGTTATACTTTAATAATGGTACCTCTTATACATTTTCTTGGACATCTTTCTAGTTCCTATCATATGTTTCCTTTTCATTCTTGGCATAATTTCTTTCGCTGCTGACGTTGGTTATTTGCATATTGGTTTACAGTTTTCTTTTTCAGGGTTATGTAAAAAATGCAAATTCTATTGATGGCTTAGAGGAGAAAATTCCATGCCTATTTCTGTTGCATCTGAAAAACTTGTCTAGATACTCTGCATAGGGAGTTTTTTTTCTGGAGAGTAAAATGCACAATCAAGTTGATCGAGTAGACAACCAAAGCAACTTTTCCTTCTTGTATGAATTCCATGGAAAATCAGCTCCAGAAGGAAGCAAAGGATCTTTATGTTTTGGTGAAAACTGTCTTGAGCAGAAGCTTTTAAGAGAGAACAATGATGAGCTGTGTAATGCCGAAACCACCCAATCTGATTTATTGGAATGCATGGCTGATGAATCCATACCAAGGCTGAGTAATGTTGTGAATTCTGATGAAAATGCATGTTTGCATGGGAAACATGAGAATTGTGAGGCAGGCAATGCTGTACAACCAGTACAAAATCTGAAGCAGAAGAGCAGCACATTGCAAGACCTGTATGCTCAGGAATATTATGATGATGATGATGAGGAGGATAGTGACTGGGAACCTGCCAGTCATTTTGTTATCAAGAAATGGTTTTGTGCTAACTGTACAATGCCAAACTTCGATGATGTTTGTCACTGCGATGTATGATAACTTTCTCTGCTTGCCCATGTTGGTGGTTGCATTTCTGAATTGATTTGCTATATGTTTAATTTATATTTTATCTGTAGGTCTGTGGGGAGCATAGAGAGTCGGATATCTTTAGATATGATTTTTCCCAATTGCATGTTGGAGGGGTGGCAGCTAACAGCTACCAAGATGCAGGTATTCTTTTGCATTTCTCACTTGATGAGATTTATTTCTGAAATAGAATTATTCATGAACTAGGAAATTTATATGCCGTTCTTACTAAATAACACATTCTAATAATTTTTAACAAATTATTTCTGAAGTAGAATTACCCATGAACCAAGGAATTGATATATCATTCTTACTAAGTACCACATTCTAGTAATTTTAAAAGGATCTCTTTCTATAAATCTGACTAGATCCTAGATGCTTGTTGCTCACGTGCAAGGTTTGCAAAACGACCTGAACTACTTGGTTCAGGGCGTATTGAACCAATTGTTGTGAAACTAGGTGGTTTTCTTGTTTGGTTTAAGAGTAAGGTTGAATTGTTTAGATTGGGAGTGAGAAAAAGGTGCTGGGATCTTATCTTAGAGTGCGTATCAACTGCAATGTACCAAACCAGTAATGTATCAATATGGTTTCTGGTATAATTTTGTGGACCTTGCTTGCACGCATATTTTTCATAGGTAAGTTGAAAGTATGAATCATGCAGTGGTAAAAGAAAGTTTTTTTTTTTTTAATCTTTTATGATTTTGGAGAATGGAAGGAGGAAATCTAACTGGATGATAAAGATTGGTGATAGATGATGGTGTCTTAAGTAAAAGACCAAGTTAGTACATCCAAAGGTTATCTTCCTCGAATTGTTGAATGAATCATGCCTATAGAGTAGTTCTAAATATCAGTTAGCATGTTGTTGATGAAATGCTTGTTGTTATGGAGATAAATAGATAAGACTTCAAACAGATAGTTTTTCTTTGTTCCCTTGTTGAATTATGGTTTCTTCTGTGTTGTCCATTGCTAAGGTTGTTTGTCTCCCATTGATCCTGTCTCTCTTTCATTACGGAATGAAAGGACCACAAACCTGGTAGGCCCTTTAATTTAGGGCCGCCTCAGGATTTTGTAGGGAGTATCTATAGATTTTATATTGATTTGGACAGGGTTGTTAACTGAACAATGGCATGCTTAAGGTCTATTTTACTAAGTGGTTTCTTGGTAGTATATATCCAATTTGTGAGTTACTTGAGAATTCTTGGATAATTTGTAGGCAAGTTGTTAAACTGTATATGATTTGAGAAGTGTTTGATTGCAAATTAATGTTGGTGAATAAAACGATATTTTAACTGTACAAGGAACTTAGTCCTTGTTCGCGTGGCCTCATGTTTGCTTGCTTGGAGCTAAGCTCCTACTTGCTAGTGAGTAAAAGTCTTCACAAGTATTTTGATTAAGGTAGTTCCATCAAATTGTGTTAAAGATTTGTTTCATCGAAAAAGCTATGCATTGAGTGAAGAAATGGAGCTGAGACTATTGCATTGGGTTGAAGAGAGGAAGTGGTAGCTCACAATTAATATCAACTGCTACTAGCAGCTAGCGAATATCCTATATGACTTGTACTCACAAACTTGGAATCATACCCCATTGCACACCTTGGAGGGTGTCATTCATAGAGGTTGTTGGCAGTTGTGAACCTAGCTCTTATGGTCTATGCACCTGCCACTAGCAGGACCAAGGTTCTAAATAGCAGTCATGGAGCCAATTTAGTTAGAAACTGGGTCAGGATGGTGCTGATATGGTACTGTCCTGGTATTTGGTATGGGTTGGTGTTGGATAAATCAATGGATGCATTCTTGTTTTTGTTTTTCTTTTTTCTTTTTGGTTTTAGTTATTGTTTAGAGGCCTTTTAAGGCCGGTCTATATTGTAATTTATGATTAGGGATAGGGTTTTAGGCCTCGGCGGGACATTTTGTGGAATGTTGTCTTTAAGTGTGAGGACGAGACCATTCTGCCATCATCCTAGTGTGTCAATTGGATGTCTTGGGATACTTCCTATCCCCAAGTGTCAGGATGGGAGAGGATGGCGACGCTTCTTATTTCATGAAAAACTAGGATGATCCCATCCCACAATATTTAAACCTTTGATTAGGAAGGTTTTTAAAGAAGCAGGTGGGTTTATGGTGCAGATACTGGCATTATTTTGTCTATTTGCTTTGTGCCAGAGAGAGGAGGGAGAAAGATGAGGAAAAGGGGAGAGCACAGGCAGATCCCTCTTCCATGGTTTCTATTTGGCCTCCACCAAGTGCAAATCCAGATTAAAACTCAGAAATCTCCTCTAGTAATCTACTCTCCTTGTCTCTCACCTCATCTCTTTTTCTTTTTTCTTTTTAACCAAAAAATTTTAGTAAAATATCAAACCATATTCTTACCAATCACCTCAAACTGAGAAAGTACTTTTAGGATGATAAATGACAATATGAAGAACATTGCATAGCACTTTCAATTATTTGACTATTTGTATGATAAAAAATTCTTATTATAAATTATTCTTAATTTATATATTATTATGATAATATTATAATTACTGATCTTATTTTACACTACACAATAATATTATGGTCATAATGATATCTTCGTGCAACATATATTAAAACATAATATAATTATCAAATTATTTCATAATATAAAATGATAATTTCGTAACAATTATATGTTAATATTATATAATATGACATAATTGTATGTTATTATTGTAATCATATTATAACGTTATTATGTTATAATATTAAATGTCACTATTTGTGTTTCGAATTTATAACCTGCAAGTCCAACGAAAATAGCTTCCCTATGGGCTTAGGGAAATGCTCTTGGGTAGAAGCTCCAAATTAAAGCTTTTACCAAATAGACTTTTTTCAGCTTTTGGGCAGAAGCATTTCTAGTAGAAAGCTGATTTAAAGATTTTATCTAGTGCTTTCCAGGCTTGGGAAAGTACTTTTAGCCCCTCTAAAAGCATTCATGAACGGCACTTAGGAAACTCATTCTTTTTTTCTATTCACACTTTTATACTCAACTCAACTCATCTAAGCCTTTTCCCAACTACATGGGGTCAGCTATTGTTCACACTTTTATGCTGACCAAAAGTCTTCATTTTGGTTACAATGAGTTTTGTGTTTGAGTGACGATGCAATGGATCTATCAACTTAGTTTGTTGTTGGATGAGAAAGCCTTTTTTTACTAAATCACATTTTGCCCTGAAATAAGTAAGGCTGGAATGGGGTCTAGTTGATCCATGACCCCATTTGGTTCTGACCCTATTAGATCCAACATAATTTGTATTTGAAGCCCTGTAGCTTGGGTTGGGTTAGAAAATTGGACCCAATTTAAATTCTGGATCAGATTTGGGTCTTGTATTTTTCAATTGAACCAGATTGGACCTTATATCATTTGGGTCACTAAAAATGGATCTTACTTGATTTGAACCTGATCTAGCCCAACCCATAAATATGAATTATATAAACTTCATTGTTTTCTCTAATTATCTTTAGCAATTCATTGAATGAATTCTCATTTAAACTAATTCCTTTTTACATCTTGACAATTACATATCTTTTCATCTATTTTCACTTATTTATATTTAGATATTCATATTTCAATATTTATTTCGGTGTATTCATATTTATAATGCGTTCAAGTATATCAGCATATATTTTAAAAATCATAATTTATATACTTAAGAATGATCAATTACTTGGATGTTTTAGAACTAAAGTTTTTGAATTTAAATTAAGGTTAAGTTGGATCATTTTAGTCTTATTTAAAATTTTTAATGGATATATATTTAATTGTGAATTATTAGATTTTAGCTGTAAAGCAATATCTAAATTCTTGACTCAAATGCAAACCCAACCCAGCATGTACCCAAACATTTTGGGTTGGATCAGGGTCATATTTGAGCTTGAGCGAATATCCTTTGCATATATATATATATATATATATATATATATATATATATATATATATATATATATCGTAGATCTGATCTGAGCTAATCAACAATGGGTTCAGTCTGAATCTAAAATCATGGCCCAAATATGAAACTAAATTCAGTTGGGGTCATGTATGATCTAGGCCAAACCGACCTGTTTGCAGCCCAACAACAATTAAGTTTACAGGACATAAGTGTGGCCCAATTATTAATAAGCTTGATTAATATATTGCTTTATGTTTTTTGGAAAGAGCTGTTCATGTTTACTTGCACATGTATGTATACATGTATGCATACATTTGTATATATGTTGTATATATCTGTATCACTATATGTGTTTGTCTATACAACAATAACAATTAAAAACAAAGCCTTAATCCTAAACTTGTTGGAATCGGTTAATATGCTTGGTTATATAAAAAATGTGTATATGTGTCTCTAAATATACATATATGCATATGTTCACAGGTACGTGTATGTACATAGATATATATTCATGTATGTATAGTGATATGCATATATACATGTATATGTATATGTACACTTATATGTATTTGTGTATATTCACATAACTCATGCATACTTATGTACGAAGAGTATGTATGCATATAGAAACATGTATGTATTATGTATATATTTATGCACATGCACGCTGAAAATTAACTTACGTGCTAATTTTTATACTTCCCTACGGTTCATATCAATCTTGGCCACCATGGTTAAACAAATGGAATCTATTTCTTATGAGTGGATCTTTTTGATCATAAATTGATTTTCAGACAGCTCATCTCATCAGTTGTGGCTAGGCATACAAATGATGAATAAACAGATTTGATTGAGTAATTTTGATGGAAAGAAGGCAGGCCTTGTATGTCAAAGGTTTGGAAGCTTGAAAGGATGGTATAAGATGTGGATTGTAAAATATTACGTGGATCAGGTCAGCATACCGAGGGCTTGATACTCACTAGTATTGAGTCTCGATATTGATATGGTAATATGAGGTGGTAGTGAACATGCATCCATGTAATCTTCTTTTTCTTTTTCTGCAATCAATTAACTGTATGGTTCAAGTTCTTCTTGATTGAATGTGACGGAGATGGGGATCTATGTTTCTTTTGTCATTTGAGTAACAATAGTTTGTTTTATTAGATATGAAAAACCATTTTGATAATGTTTGCAAACATTTTTGAGGATTTATGATGGCAAGTGCCAATTTCATAAAATATTTTGTCAAATTTGCTCCTTTTTTTTGGTTCACAAGATTGCAACTTGTTATGCAGATTCATCCTCAGAAACATGTACAGTCGTTGGTTTTGATGAGAGAATGTTGCTTCATTCTGAGGTATCCATATGTTTCGCTTTGTTTGGAATATGATGTTTAATTCAAGAACTGTCTCAATGTGGATACTCAAGTATCTCCTGCAGTTTAGTTCCTGGGTATTCTGACCTCTGAGAACATTTTCCTTACCACTTTTATGTCATAATTGCATTCTGATTAAGGTTTCAATGTAGGTATTCTTTTAGTACCTTGGACTATGCCTTCCCATTTGACTTTCAGCATCACTAATATTTCCTGCAGCAAGTAGTTTCCTAGTAACCATGGCCTGTCCAGTAATTCTACATCATTAGGATGGTTTCATGACATGCATGCTGAGGGTTTAAATTTCAGTTAGTTTGAGATTATTTAAAATTTCACTCACAAGCTTTGGCCTTTCTCTTTAAAATGTCCCTGCATAGGTTTCTTTGTTCTCCATTGCTGGAGATCATGCTATCTTGGTCCATCCTTTTCGCTTAGTCGCCAAATAGTTTTATCAAATGTCCTATGCTGCAGTTGTTGTCAATTCAAATAATTCAATATTAACTCTATGGCCACTTGCTACATCTTTCTTTTCTCATCTTAGCCGTCAAACGGCCTCAGCATTATTGCTGCCCCTGCTCAACCATTCCTTGAACATGAGGAAGCATTTCTTCTTTTCTTCATTGATGATTTAACCTAGTGGATATGCCTTTCCTCTTTTCACAACTCTTTTGAAAAAAATATATCAGAAAGCAAAAGTAAATTTTTTTTTTTTGGGAGCATGGATAAGGAGGGTGGGTCATTTTTGATATACAGTATTTCTTGAAACGGATAATACAGAATTTTTCTCAGATCAGTTGTTTTTGAGATTCATATCATTAAGCTTCTTTTCATAGCAACAGGTTAGCATCTATTATTGTTGCCAACTTGCCATCTTGTCCATTAAGATCGCATGTATAAATAATATGAACCATGTGCTTTCCCTGTGAATCAAGAATCAATTGTTGATGACATGCTTAAAGAGAATGTCAAGGAGAAATCTTGTTAGAGCGTGAAACAAGTTTTTTTTAAGCTTTATGACGTTTGTTATATTATAATTTTTACCAGTGAGCACTTCTTTGTAAATCTATCCATCATTTTGCTTATGTCTTGGTTCCTTGACAGTTTCCATCTATGCCTTTTACTTCTCCTAGGAGCTGATTAAGACCCTCATGCTGTATGATGCACTTTGTTTGTCTCCCATTAAGTGTGTATAGAGAGAGAGTCCAGTAGATGCTCACTTATTTTTAAAAAAAATTCTGGAGCGTGGTTATAAACTCTCCTATCAGCATAAAAAAAGGAATGTTCTTCATTTGATATGCATTCCATGCTCTAATGTAGTATGAACTAGCAATTTGAAGGTTGACTAATTTCTTGAACCCAAATGCTGTATTGGCTTGATTCTTGAGTCTATCAAATTACCTAGTTTAGAAATGTAGAGGTTCATGCTGATCTGATTTGGTCCTCAAAGTTTAAATGTGGTTTGAGCTAAGGTTTCAACAATTGACCAGGAGTTTGAAGCATGGATCCAGTTCTTGGTTCTTAAAATTTCTTAGTTTTAAGTACTTGGAAGTACACTTTAATTTGACTTATACCAAAAGTCAGTTGTGATTTGAACAAGGATTGTAACATTTATCTTAAGTTTCTAGATCTACATGGTAGGTTCTTAGATTTTTTGGAATAGTCCTCGTATGAATGAGCCTCTTAGGTTGAGCTCGCATTAAAAATTGTATGAATTTAAGTATTGATCATGTTGGAAAGCTTGCTTACTAGGGAGTGTAGGGTCAAGCGGGTTGTTATTCCTAGTTGGTCCCAAATTCCAAATATTGTATAGGTTGAGGGACCAAACTTCAAACATCCAGATGTGTTATGATCTATTCATGTAGTTTAATTTGATTTAGTGAAGGCTTGGAATGACCAGAGTTTTAAATTTGAAGGATTAGATATATGCTTAAGAAAACAATGATGAGAAACCATGATGTTAACTTTAAGAGTTGTATTTCATATGCAATAATCATTAATTGCAGATCACAAGATTCTCTTATGACAATGAATTCTGTAATATTAGTTTTAACACAAAACAGTTTTCATGGAAAATTTCTAGAAAAGGCAAAGTCTTAGAAATTAATAGTCCTTTTGACAACCAGTTTTTGCGAGGAAATTACGTGGAGACTTTAATACAATTAGAAAGTTACTTATCTTGAGACTGCAAGCAAGTCCAATTACTCCAAATTGTCTTTCCAGAACTTAATAATGTAAATACAAATTATCTATGTATCTTCATGTTACTAGATATGAATGATTTCTAAAATCATCCAAGTCTAATTAATTTTTCCTAAATTTATTCTATGAACCTGGAAGGATTTTTAAACCTAAGATGGTTATCTTCTGCCACTAAACAATCCTCAAGCCCACTAAATTTCAATTTTCTATCTCCTAGATATACAAAATGTTATGTTTCAGGTGTTATTTATCAAAAATTTGTATAGTATGTAGAAATTAAATTACAAAAGTCAGAATTTAACATACAAAATTTTATTATCAGAAATTAGTTAACATAAATATAATATTCAGAAATCAGAAATTAATATGTAAAATTTAGTTTTATAGGAATTAAATTTCAGAAAATGTGTGTGTGTGTGTGTGTGTGTCAGCATTTATTGTGCTGAATATGCATAATTTTAACCAAAAAATAATTTTAAGAAATTTAAACATATTTTATTTTCTGAAAATAAATTCTGCAAAAATTATATTATGCAAAAGGTAAATAGTTAATAGAAGACATTATCCCAAAACAAATGCATTAGTGTAGTCTTAAATTTCAAAAGCAGCTTGATTATACGTTGTCTCAATTTAGACCCTAGTTTTGCAGAAGTTAGATCTTCATCCAAAACTTTGGTACATTCATAATCAAGGGGATCAGGGTTAAAAGACGTTAATCTCAATTTCTCATTGAGAATTAAACCACTAAAAGTTTCCTATCTGAAGTCAGGCCAGGGAAGAGAGGAGAATACACAAAGGAGACGTGTGTTGTGAGAGAGAGAGAGAGAGAGAGAGAGAGAGAGAGAGAACAGAGTAAGAGAAATAGAAGCAAGAGAGAGAGGAAGAAAGAGATGTAGCAGGGGGTTTGTGGGAGAAAGGAAGATAAAAAGATAAGGCATGAGAAGAGAGGGAGTGGGGCCATGGGCCATATGGTTCCAGTTAGGACAGGTTAGGTCGCAAAGTATGGTGAGAACTAAAAAGAAAGTGAGAGAGATATTGAGGGGGAGAGAAATCATGAGAATAAAAGGGCATGGGTGTGCACTTAGGGAAAGTGAGGTAGAGGAGGTGTGGGTTTTGGTTCTAACTTTGAGCCGAATTTGGTATCTTTTTTTTTTTAAAAAAAGATTTGATACTTTTTTTAAAAAAATCAGGGTATCACAGTTTTATTTCTTTACTTGTGCACAAATATAGTACATGTATGGTTAAGTACTTTAATTTTCCTATTTAGCGTGTACTTAAGCTTTTTTATCACTATTTGACTATGTTTTAATATGTACTGTATAATTTCAAGTAACTAATATATGTTAAACAAATCAATATTTTTCAATTAACAAATAAAGTATAATAACAAGGTTTTGAAATCTTATGGGACTAGCTGTCTCGATTTTTATACGAACAGGACATGTTGTTCTACCACCTCATCCCAATACTTGGGATAAGAGATGTCTTAGAACAACAGATTGGGACGTTGGGATGGTGGTGGGGTGGCTCTATCCCGATACTTGAGATGATAACCCATTCCGGCATCCTGTTGGATGCCTAGTGAAGATTTGAGACCATATGTTATAGTGCAATGGCAGAAATCCTTGTCATAGTGTCCTCCTCTTTGCCCCTTATTGTAGTTCTCAGCTTCCAGTGGTGGAAAATGAAAAAAAAAAGAAATAAAAATAAAGGAGTCCTACTCAATGTTGAACAATTTGGTCTCAATCCACTATAATTTGACATATGATCTAGGTAATTTGGGCCTGATTTGTCAAAACTAAGATGTTATAGGCCTTGCTTATTGATTATGTAACATCGATCCTTTAAACTATACTGCCCCAAGGGGGGGGGGGGGGGAATATTTAGGGTTTAATGGGCATGTGGATCTAGCTTATATTATATAAGCTAGACTAATTCATCTTTGATAAGCCCCATAAGGCTCTCTCCTTGAGTTTTATCGAGCTCGTTGAGTTTTATTGGGCTTGGTTCAATTTGGATTGACTTTGTGAGATCTGATTCAAGTTTTATTTCATTTTGGGCCAAATCATGATCTTTTTGTGATTTGACTGGAGCTCATTTTGGTATGCATGATGGCTATGGACCTGGCTTGGATTTATAGGTCTTGCAGGGTCTAACCTAAACTTTGTTAGCTTCAAGTATATTCATTCATATCTTGTTTGTATGGCCTTGCAAATTTGCTCTTCTGCCTAAACTTTGTTAGATGTTTGGGACTTGTCCGTTAACTAAATATAAAACTGGATTTGTGTCCAGGCCCCTGAACTCATTTAACGTGTGGTCTTCTGGTGCCTCAATCCCTATATGTCTAGGATGCTTGAGTTCATCATATTAGCGAGGCTCTACACTTTTCCTCTAGCAAATGGGATGCCCCCTTTCAGATTATTACATTGCAAAGGTGATGTCTAAAGAGGCTAGAGTTCTTAGTTCTTAATTCCTCAACTCTTAGGATTCTTATGAGAATATTTAGGTCTTATAGGGACAATCACATGCTCAACTTAACTCAACTCATCTAAGCCTTTTCCCAACTACATGGGGTTGGCTACATGAATCTGCTTCCTTCATTCTGCTCTATTCAGGACTAAGTCAACACTCAATAACTTTTTTATCTGCGGTCGTCTGTAGTGCAAGAATCCTTGCTCATTTATTACCCCATTTGGGTGCCGGTGCGGCACTCCTTGCCTATTTTTCGAAACACCCAAAGGCAGGTACAATGCATCTCTTAACAGCGACGTCCTAGCCCTTCGCATAGTTTAATTTAGTAGATTCATGTTTGAGGGGATCTGACGGAGTTTTACGCTGGCTATCAGCTACTTAATGCAACCCTCTTCCTTTACCCGGGCTTGGGACTGGCCTTGGCGGAGTTAAACATGCTATGGCATGGAAAAGGCTTGAGCACATATGCAGCTGGATGGATGGCACTCCACGGGCTTAGGGATCCATGAAGCATGCTGGCAATGAGGTTAGGAACCCATGGAGTGGCACTTCGTAAATGGGATGCGCTAAGAAACCCATGGAGCTTGGTTGGGGCATGCTTTTGAGAGTACGGTTCATGATTTCATGGATTTTGTGTTGATAAAAGCATAATAGGTTTAAAAACCCATGGAATAGTTGCGACAGCACCCTGTTGTAAGCAAGGGACCCTGACCTCTTATGTTTTTTGTCACCAATGTTGAGGATATGATGAATTCAAGAGCCTACGGGATGGTGGGCAGCATCACTATATGGTTGAGGGACCATGGTTTTGATGGTTTTTTCTGGTGTTATGACATGATGAGCTTAAGACTCAATTAAATAAGTGGGGCAGCACCCATTTGGATTTGATACTTTGGTTCTTACCTGTGTTGCAACATGACAACTTTATGAACCCATGGAATAGGTGAGGCTGCACCCTGTTATGGATGAGGGATTAAGGATTCTGGTCTTCTTGCTGCCACAGACTATGTAGAGGGATGTTTTGAGAAAATGAAGAAACAAGGAAAAAGAAAAATGATGTAAGGTAGGAGGACTGTGAGTGAGAGGGCTTAACTGATTTTGGGAGAAAGCAACAAGCCTTACCTATAAGTCTTTCTTTTCCTTTTTTTCTTCTTGAAAGAAATGTTCGGATCTATGTTTGGTTTTGGATTATATGTGACCTCAATAATCATGCAAGTGGTCACATTCCTAATGGATGAGGCAAGGTTTGCAATCTCAAATTCGGATCCTGTTTTGTACCATCTTTTATATTTGTACGGTGTCAATATTCCCAATATTGGGGTTGGTTGCCATACCGATACTCATTACACTCTCCATACTGCATACTGGTTTAGAACTGACACTGTACGATGCATCTGATATGCACTAGTACCAATATGGTATCCTTGGTAT
Organism: Calamus simplicifolius; assembly: GCA_900491605.1. NCBI lineage: Eukaryota > Viridiplantae > Streptophyta > Magnoliopsida > Arecales > Arecaceae > Calamus > Calamus simplicifolius. The sequence goes on along the minus strand of UESW01004895.1, from coordinate 369,675 downwards.
GCACTGGTGTGGGATAAGAATTCTTGACTAGGTTTTAATGGTTCCTTGAGAAGACTTGGTTGCAGTCAAGTCTTGTAGCATGGGAAGATAGTCTATGGTTCCAAGGTCATATGATGCATTATTGGGTGCTGTTGAGCTCTTATACCAAGCCATTAGATGAAACAGCGTCCTTAGTCTAGGTTGTTGTATTATCACAGGTTGTTCCATTGTGGGTGAGCCTTGGTGCACTGGTGAGATTACTCCATTCCAACCTAGAGGCCATAGGTTTGAAACAGGAAAAGTTTCTTTGGATGAGCGGGTAAGGCTGTGTACATTAAACCCTCCTTGGTCTCTACAATGGCAGGAGTCTCATGCACTAGGTTGCCTTTTTTGTTGTATTATCACATGTCATCTGTCATCCTAGACCATCAAATGAAAAGAACCTCTACAGTTAACTCTCATATCACCCATCTGATTTGATTTTGTCATTTGATCGCCAAGGACTTAACTCTCATGTTTATTGCTAAGGTAGCCCATGACATTAAACAATCAAAGCTTATATATTTCATAGGTGGGTAACATTAGACTATTGAGTTCTATCACTAGATCATTCAGAGTTCATAGCTAGCTAATGGAGCAGGATCCCACTATGCTGTTGGATGTGATCCATTGTCATCTCTGATCCAGATCGTTGATTCAAGTACAGACCAATCTACACAAAAGTAAATTTATCTCCTTTTAGGTGTGAATTGAAGTCAAATCCAATCGGAATGGTCATTGACATGATAAAACCCAGTGCTGAGATTTTTTGAGATTGATGTGGATTGTAATCTGACATATTCATGGGGCCCTATTGGATGAGATTAATGGGATCATGCATAACTAGCAAACACCTTTGATGGAAGTCCTATTTACTAAGCATGTTAAAACCTATTTGCGGCCACTAAATTCTTGAAAGGGCTTCACATTGTTAGGTGGATGAGATCCCTGACCTTTGGTTTATTTAATAAGTGGATGTTTTCCATTGGATAGTTAAACCTCTTTTCCTACTATATCTGAAAGTAGGATTAGATCTTGAATGTTTATATGTCCATGGGATAAATCTGGACTGTGCAATGATCAAGACCTTTTAATGTTGATTGGATATGGATCAACCTTTCATTACTTGCAGAGGACCTTTGGGCTGTTAAATTATCAAGTGGCAGATGAGAAGGGATAACTTACAATACCCAAACAAGTGCTCCCAAGGGGTTATCATCATGCACGTGACAGGCTTGTGTGAGGCCTGTTCCATCATTTTTCATTGTTTAAATTGTGTTTGATGCCTTTTAGAAGCTTTGAGGAGTAGCCCCACATCAGATAGGCTAGGTAGGAACCCTTGTGGTCTCATATACTTTTGCCTATCCACCTACTAGCTTAAGCTTTTAGGTTTTCTTTTCTCCTTAGAAGGGGCCAAAGAAAGAACTGATTGCTTTAAACCTCAAACTTCATCATCTCATCCTCCTTTCTGTTAACTTTTGAAATTTGAAGTTCTGCTCAATGCTTCTTAGTCTATTTATTTCATAGGTTTGGATTAAATTGTAACATAGCTTTTGCTGCTTTGATCCCTAGTTTTGGACTCGTTGTTTTCTCTCAAAAAGGTGGGGTTCTTACTCCTTTTTTTTGCCTCAACATGGATTTTCATCACTTAGCTCTAAGATAAGAGGCAGTATTCTATGAATATGCCAAATCTAAAGGTCTAAACACCCACGGCTTCATGACCTCTCCATTGCCATTTTTTGTTTTAATGGGGCTTGTCTATTTCCGAATCAAAGTAAATAACCTTCTATTCATCGACTTGTCTACCTTCTTTTCTCATTAATTTTAAATATTTTTAAATTTTTCTTTGACCCTTGAAGCACAAATTGTTCTTTTTGGGCATCTATGCATACATATTTTAAAATGTGTATGTGTGTAAATCTTCACATGCTATGTCTCCTATGTCCACGTTGCAATGTGATTCTATTCACATCAATGTGTCATTGATGTGCAATTACATTTTTTCATGGTGTAATAGGGGCAATATTTAATTGGCATTTGAGTTCACAATCAATTTTTTTGATTGCTGATAGGAGCATTTGATTATCGCACAAACAATGTGAATATGCTTGTGAATATTGCTCATGTATTTGTATTTGTTTTGGTATTGTTGGCATCTATACATAAAGTTGAGACTCAAGGAGTCTAAATCTTAATGATTAGATTGCTGATACGGTTGTCTATACTGTTGTAATTAGGTTGAAATGAAATCACATCCACACCCAGAGAGACCTGATCGCCTTGGAGCAATTGCAGCTAGCCTTGGTGCTGCAGGTACTACAGCCATTTTTAGCAGTTGCAGTTTTAAGTGATAATCATATACAGATGCATTGTAGCTTTCATTTCTTTTGTTTTTGTGTTAATTTGCTTTTAATATTGGTACTTACAGTAGTATCCCTTAAAGTTCCTGTTTGACCAAAATGAAAGCCCATTTCAGGAATATTTCCTGGAAAATGCTCCTTCATACCTCCTAGAGAAATAACACATGAAGAGCTTCTGATGGTAAGCCATTTCTTCTGGTTTGTTGAGTGTGTTTTGTGATAAGTGCCTGTTATACATTGTCAATCAGGTTATTCGGCCCAAATACTAAAAGTTATCAAGATATGAATAAACTTTAGGTGGAATGATTTGTTCATTTGTTTTTCAGAACCATGGCTAGAATTGCTGGTTTCTGCATTTTCTGATCTTAATTCTTTTTTTTTTTTGAAAAAAAAAATCTCGGCTGAATGGATTTTGATTTATTGCTAGTTAGGTAATGTTACAGTGGTTCATGAAACTTCTCTTTTGTTTTATTTGAGCCAAATACTAAGGGACTGCCCTCCTAGATTTGAAGTTCAGGCACATGATCTCCTCCCAAATTTAAGGGTTTAACTACTGGGGCATTACCTAGTTTGCAGCTTTCTTGTTCTATGGATGGCATATTCTTTTCAACTTTGGCTCTCTTCAGGTCCACTCCTTGGATCATATCGAAGCTGTTCAACAAACGAGACATATGCTTTCCAGGTACTTTGAATCTTACTGCTTTTCTTAATTGATTTAGACTTTCATTTCATGTGCTTCATATATCATGAAGTTATAATGCAATGCTATCTTAGTCTATTTGATTATATATTTGGAAATCATCCTTATATGATTTATGACGAAGAAATCATAAATAAAGGGAAAAATCAGATCCCTGCTTTAATATCTCATCATCACTTATCTCAGATTTTTTTGCCGTTATATTCCTTTTTCTGGTTTCTGTTCTACTACTATATGTTTTTGGCACTATCTTTCTATGTTTCATCATTGTATCCATCACTTTTGAGTTTTGGCAGCAATTGTCTAAAATTTAAAGTAAAATAGTTTTATTGTTCATGATTACATCACAGGCAAATAACTCATATTAAGCACCCATATTCAGGCAAATCCAGACTTTCTAATGTTGGTCAATTAATCTACTAACTCATGAAGTTTATTACTTCTCAAGGGTGATCCTGGTAGCAAGGATCGCCGACTCAATGCTAGATCCCGTATCAGTTCCACACTGGTGAAGTATCAGTATACTTGGTTTGCAGGTCGGTTCAATGTACTAAGACATGGTACACATCAGTACTGAGTCTTAATTTGGTATTGGTATGATATGGTTTGTCTGGTATGGGGTAGTATGCATCAGTATTGTATACTATGCTTGGTAGAATTTTAGATGTTCTGGGCAATGGGATTATTTTCAGTTTGATTCTCCATCTAGGCTTTCTTGTGAGTTTGGAGGGTTGATCTCCAATCACTTCAGCTTAACACTGTGACTAGTAGGATTGATCCCCTATCCACTGATTGACCTTCTAGGCTTACATCAGATTTACAGCTAATCACAAAAATATTGCAATATTTTAGTGGAGTTTTCTCAACTTAGAAGAGTTTCCTTGGATGGTTATTTAGATGTAAAGAGTCTTGATGATGATGATGATATATTAAATGCTATTGCTTTCATGAGTTTTTATTTATAATCTATGGATATAATTGAATATGACATCAAATATGATGACTTTTACTTGGGTCCAACTGACAGCTACTTCACTTCAGACACTTACGCCAATGAACATTCAGCATGTGCCGCGAGACTTGCAGCAGGGTTATGTGCAGATCTTGCTCGCACAGTTATGTCTGGTCATGCCAGGAATGGTTTTGCTCTGGTATGTTCTCTTCCATTGCGAATTAAATTTAGATGTTATATATTGTTATTTTCAGTTAGTTTGAATCAGCATGACAAGTTGGACCATACTTTGGTAATATCTAAGTTGTTTGCTAAGCTGTGGCTACCAGTTCACAGCAAGTGCTAACGATGTGGTCTATGAACCAGGTTAGGCCTCCTGGGCATCATGCTGGTATAAAACAAGCCATGGGTTTCTGCCTCCATAATAATGCAGCAATTGCTGCATTAGCAGCACAGAGTGCAGGTGCCAAGAAAGTATTAATTGTTGATTGGGTAATATTAAACTATCTTGGACTCTTTGTGCTTCAGATGTGTTAAATCTTACATGAAGTTGTCTGATGCTTCTAATGGCCTCCACATATAACCATTTTATGAGATGTATTAGTGTAAATTCTAGTCCTGCCATAAGTTCTCAACCTTCTCATTTTAACGGTGGTTGCAGGATGTACACCATGGCAATGGCACGCAAGAAATATTTGATGGGAACAAATCGGTGAGCAATTGCATGATTAGTTTCATTTCTCATGTGAAAAGTTGTGAAATAGACTGAATAGTTTTGTTAGTTATATAGAACTTTTCGTTTATGTTGTAGCCATTGCTGATTGTACTATTATTTTCCTTTTGTAAGAGAGGTTAAAAATTTGTAAAAAAGTTCTTGTTTTTTCAATCATGGTGAGTGGTCCTAACTTTAGGGGTATCAATTAGGTTGTGTTGGACCAGACGAGGGTTGGGTCAGGTATAGGTTAGCTCAAAAATCTATTATCCTGAACTTGTTCTGTTTATTAAATGGGTCAAAAATTTAGACCTGAATCTAATCATTTGATCAAACAGGTAACCCTAACTAATCCACAATGGGTTGAATCAAGTTAAATGAGTCAAGCATTGCCACTGGCTGACTTAACAGCACTATATGTTGAATATTTATGCTGATATCATAATATATTTAACCATTATTTTCTAATGCTGAAAGAAAGTAGAGTGAAAATAGAAAAATTGGCTATCATTTAATCTATCTAAATATAAATTACATTGATGACTTTGCTTAAATAGTGTGTCATAAGTATCTGAACAGGTTCTCAGAACTGTAGTTCTGTTAAGGTGTTTGTTTCATAGTAGTGAACTCAAGATTTGGCGGATTCTACTGTTTGTTTTGCACGTTGCTGCTGCATAAAAAAATGCAATATTTAGACATTAGAAATTATCATCGAATCATTATTATAAGGAAGGAGTGAGTGGGAGATCATTGAAGGAATATTATTAAATGCTTTGCTTACCCACATGAGTTTGAAGCTTCTCCTCTAGTCCTAAGAGTTTGAAGAACTCCCAATGGGCAAGCATAATCAGACCCAATAGATTGTTGTGTGATTGCAGATAATTTTGTTTCTAATCACTGGCATTCAAGCAAGCTTAGCTCCTGTGAAACTAAAATTCCTAAGGTAGTGTTTGATTCATAAAAAGCTATCCTGGATAAGTGTACATGATAGCATTTATCCAGGGAATAGCTCAAGGGATAACTACCTTTTTAAAATAACGGCTTTGCCATCAATGGATAACTCTAGTTATTCTTGGGATCTCTAGGGAATAAGTTCACGGGGTTATCCCCTCTGGTTAAACTTTTTCAGAACTATCCCCTTTAGTTATAGCTTTTAGGAATAAAAAGGATATCCGAGGGATATCCCCCCTTATTCCCCATATCAAACACATCATAAATGTCATCTTTTAAGTTCCTTATTTCAGGCATTTTCTCAAGCAAGCAAATTAAGGTTTTAAGATATGGTGGGATGAGGGGTGTGCTGGCTGTTCCATCCTGTTGCTATAGGAAATTGAGACCGGGATGGGGGGTGAGATTTGAAATCTTTTCATACAAGGAAAGAAGAAGAAAGAAGAAATAAAGAAGGAAAGAAGGAAAAGAAAAAAAGAACGAAAGAAAGAAAGGGAAAAAAAAGGCGAAAAAAGAAGGTATGAAAGAAGAAGAAGGAAAATGAAGAAGCAAAAGAAAAGAAAGAAAGGAAAGATGGAAAAAAATGAAAAGAAAGAAGTAAAGGAAAGAAGAAGGAATACCTAGCAGGATGCTCTATAGGGACGGCCATCAGAATACGATGGGACAAGAGGCATCCCTTTCTATGGAAAAACTGAAACATTCTCATCCCACCATTTAAAACCTTGAAACAAAGACACCCTATTACAAAGACACCCTATTGTTACTAATATTACTCTTGCTATCTTGTGTTGTGACGTAGTGATTGCAACTATCGAGACCTAAGTGTTTTGAGTTTAAAACCTTAAGTGTATTGTGATGTAGCAGATTTTTAAAACCTGTAGATTTTTAAATCTATAAAAGCAACAATTGCTCCCTTGCCTTTCTGTTTTGACCTCTATTTTTGAGCCTATCCTTTTATCAAGGAGAACACAACAGCAAAGCTACATGGAGGATTTGAGATCTTCAATCAAGAAACAGAATCCAAAATGAAAATGTGGAGCTGAAGGGGTGGTGGGTCAAAGAAGTTAAGAAACAAAAGATTAACTCAATTAGCACATGATATGTGATACAAATTTCTTAATATACCATCATTCAGTGTACAAACCAAACTAAAAGTATTGATTTGACATACCATCATTTGTTATCTTAAGAAATGTGAATATTCATTTTTATGATTTTACAGCTAGTATCCTGAAGAAATAGAGAAAATGTTAAAGAACAAGGATACTGTCTCTTGAGGCTTGGATAGGAAGTGTGGTGCTTGTAGGAAGGATCTGTGAATGATATCTTGTATATCGTTATGGATAAAAATACTACACTATATAGATATATGAATACAAAAATCTTGAAAATGTAGGAATACAACACACAAGTGTATATGTATATAAACATAACTTAGATGTGGTTCGCTGGGGGTGAACCCTTTGGTTACTTCCTTTCTCTCTTCCACTTTACCACATCCAAGCTTTACGTGGATGCTTAGCTGAATGCGATAAAGTGAAAAAGAGAGATAACTGGGGGTCCATACCTAAGTCTGATCCTTTGTATATTGCATTATATATCATATATCATATCATGTATTATATATGTTATATAAAAAGAGGTGGACTAGAATTTGGTTGACTGGATTTGACTTCAAATCCGGTTAGTCTTGATTGGACGATGGGGACGCAACACCTATTATCTAAGCTGTTAGATGTGATCTGTTGTCTATAAACTATTTACACATAAAAAATCATGTGATTTTGAAACGTCTAACTAATGCATCGTGGTCAAAAATTATGGTTATACTTATATGTATATATGTATGTATTTTATACATGCATAAATACATGCGAATATAGATACAAATAAAGAAATAGTGAAGATTGCAAGCCAAGAGATATCAAGGAGTGAAAAATTTAGGTTTTTGGGATCAATTATCCAGCAAGAAGGTGAAATAGGTGAAGATGTGAATCATAGAGTTAAAGCAGGATGGATTAAGTGGAAGAATGCTTTGCGAATATTGTATGATCGGCGCATCTCATTAAATTGAAAGAAAATTCTATAAAACTGCTATTAGGCCAGCTATGCTATATGGAACAGAGTGTTGGGCAATATTGAAACAACATGTGAATAAACTAAGTGTAACAGAAATGTGTATGTTAAGATGGATGTGATAAAATTTTAAAAGATAGAATTAGAAATAGACATATAAGAGAAATGATAGGAGTAGCCCCAATTAAAGATAAAATGAGAGAAAATCGATTACGGTGGTGTGAACATATACAACGTAGACCTTTAGATGCTCATGTTAGAAAGAGTGATCTTTTAATAATTCAAGGTAAGGATAAAGATAGAGGTAGACCTAAACTAACATGGGCAGAAATAATTAAAAAAAATATAACTATTTGTAATTTAAATGTCGACTTGGTCTTGAATAAAGCAGAGTGGAGGAAGTATATTCATATAGCCAACCCCATATAGTTGGGATAAGGCTTAGATGATTTGAGTTGAGTTGAGTATAAATACATGTGAATATATCTATATGCACGTGAAAAAGCATCCATAAAGTCTGGTAATCTATCAAAATAACCTAGTCCATACTTTTTAAGGTAGCATTGGCTTCCATAGGGTGATGGTAGCCATTAATCCATAGACCACAACCCATATATGATATTTTAATATTAGAATATCATTGGATTACAAAATTGACCTCCCTTATTTTTGGAGGTGCTAGGAAGTGTCAAAAGTGCATTTGGAAAGAATCTGCTATGTTTTCTGAATATTGAAAAATAGGATACTTGATATTGGACATGTATCCGAGAAGTGCCTGATGAGTATGAGTATCCGATATGGACACAATATGTGATTTGAAAGTATTTTTGCCTCCTGAATGTTTTCTTCGAATTGCAATGCTTCATGATATTGGAGGCTTGTTAGGGGATTTAATCAGTCTGATTGTGGATTCTTCTTAATCCTCAAAATGAGGCTGCACTACTGATATTTCATTCCAATCTATCAAATCTAAGTTAAAATGATCGCTAACTATTCTTTAGTTTGCCCTTCAACACAATGGCCCTTTTTCTCTTTTATCTCAGTTAATTCTTCTTCTTGAATCCTTTATTCCATTCACCAACATAACCTCCAAATGCTATGGAACCTTAGCAAGTTTTCCTTGAAATTTGATTCCAATGGTATCAAAGGGAACATATGCAATTGAAAGTGTTTTTGGCTCGTTCTGCTTAGGAGATCTAGAGCTTAAGTTTTAACATTTGTCTACTTAAAATTATATATGAACTTGGTTGTAAACTAGGTTTTGTCCATGGATGCTTAACATTAAATGCTGCCTACTTGAATATATGCGCACTACATGCCAGATGGCAATTGGGCATGCTAATCTAAGATTTTTCATTTAGTGCACAAGCAAGGGTAACTTTTGTTCTAATAGCTTATTCTCTTTGATTTGATTCACTGTAAAGTTAACTTCCTATGAAATGTTGAGATGACATACATATCATAACAAATTCTCAAAAAATACATGGAAGTATACATGAATAATAATGGAAAAACTTTACACAATTTGGATAAGCTTGTTTGCAAAAAATGGAAGAAGGTACACTAGTATTTTTCACTCTTAAATTGAAAGTGGATCGTGCACCGGGAGTTTGCAGAGTAAGAAATCTACTAGAGTAATGTCTGTAAAATCGATACCGAGAACCGTACTGCTATATTATTGATTTGGCACGATTGGTATGACACAGTATGCATCCGTATTGAGACAAGATAGCAACACTTTTAGCCCGAAACCGAATGGTATGCGTTGGTACTGGGTGGCATAGGACAGACACGGACCGGTTTAGTTCATACTGAATTGATCTTTGGTGCCTTACTAGTACCTTATTGCTATAGTGTGGTATAGGTTGGTATGGCAAACATTGCACTAGAGGAAGTTTGAAAACTGTGTTATAACTTTAATTTTAATCAGGCCCATCAGGTTTTAGTTTTTGTAGTTTCATTTAGAAAAAGTAAGAAAAAAGCAAGCCAATAAGTATATCATGCAATTCTAAAATATTTTGTATAATTTGGATCATCAGATTTATCTGTTTAGTCCTTTCATATGGATAATCTGAAATAATGGAATAAATAATATTATATTAAAACCAATGAGAATGTTAATTAATCATGTTATACATAAATTTAAACTGTAATGCAGTACTTAGTTGTTTGATAGCAACCAAATAACTGGTACTTAATATTGTAGTGCTCATGGCAAGACAAATTGTGTGCTGTTTGTCCTGGTTGGCATAACATGATTCAAAAAAGAAAATGAAGGCTTAAAGTTTACTGGAAGAATAATGGGTTGATGGAGGGGATTTTAGGCCCTTGTGACGTGTCTAACACATGTTGTCATGTATTTTTTGCATAGTGATTTCTAAGTATATCTTTGGCTATTGATGTGGTCTTTCTATAATTGATCCCATCAGTTAAAATGATCTGTTATACGTATGAGGATTCTGGCAGTATACATTCTTTGAATTTTCTCATGATCCCCATGTAACAATGAGACAAGCTCCCAGTAAATGAGATTCTAATCATTATTAATTTGTAGTTGGTTTGTCATATATGAAAAGGCTTTTGTTGAAATTGTAATGTTGTTATTTTCATGCTAAAATAGTTCAGCATAAGTTCATTCCCTATACTTCTGGGTAATTTTTTGTTGAATTGGATGTATTTTACAGAGAGAGAGAGAGAGAGAGAGAGAGAGAGAGAGAGAGAGAGAGATGGTTACATTCGAATATAGCCGACTTTAGAATTTGATCACCTTTCCCATCCTTGGATCCATATGGATCTCTCGAAGCCATCCCATCTTTTCACTTTTTCTATCTTTGGAATTCGTGAACTACGTGGGATCATGGATGAGGAAGGCAACCAGATCTAGGCTTGGTTACGTACGTACATGTGTATGTGTGTACGTGTGTATGTGTGTGTGTGTATGTAATGTAATGTAATGTATGTAATGTAATGTAATGTATGTAATGTATGTAATGTATGTATGTATGTATACCCTCCTCCCATCCCATCCTTCCACCATTCTCCATTTGCATAATGATAGTTAAAAAATTTGGTGTCCTGGAATGCCAGACCATCACAATTTTTGGCACGCAACCAACCCTTTAGACTTAGTCTTTTGCTCCAATTAATTTTTTTTTCTCCACCTTTTCCTTATCTAGTTTATTTTATGGTATATTCTATCTTTTTTCTGGTTAAATACTGCTTTGTCTTTTCCTTCACTATATCTATGAGCTATGATTTTTATTTAAGCTCATCTTTATCTTACTGGCGGTTTACATGTCAGCTCATTTCATCTAGTTCATTATGTATTATTGCATGCTGAAATGTTTCTTTTTTTTGTTTGTTTGAAGGTTTTATACATATCTTTGCATCGACATGAGGATGGACGGTTCTACCCAGGGACTGGAGCAGCTTTTGAGGTACTTTCTCTTTCAAAATTGTTGACCTGTCTTGACTCGATAGTAGCATTCACTTGAGACCCAGAGCTGTAATATGTAGCTTAAAGTAAAATCAGAAGGGAAAGGAAGAATCAGAGGCGGGATGAGAGGGGCATGCAGCTTAGCATATCCAACCATGTGCCACCCATTATATTATTAAAAATGTACTGTCATTTGAGGCTGATGACCTAAATACTGTTATGGATTGCTGACCACCATTAAGCTATTGCATTCAGTATGAATGGGTGAGAAACCAATCCATTAAGGCCTAATTGCTGATGAAATCTATCAGCAAAATCCAATAAATCATATGTAATAGTGTAAAATGTGAGTCTAGTAATATTTAACAACATAGATTAAAGAGATGAGACATGGAAAGAATATGAGGGGAGGTTTGATATTACTTATTTGTGATATGTTTTATTGCATAAATAATAAATCAGTTAATTGGCTGTTATTTAGGACTAGTTTATTCATATTTGCAATCTTCATAAGATATTTAATAGACAACTAGAGGTGGTCCAACTAATCAGTATGTTATAGTCTGCTGTAGATTAATCTGGATTCTAGGGTAACCATTTACTGAGAGTTGTCTTTCAAAGCAGAATATATATGGACGATTGAACCCATTTGATCTTTGGCATCTAGGGCTGAATTGACCAAGCCAGTCTGTTTATGCTTCCATTTACAGGTCAAGCTTAAAGATTTTGTAGGGTTTTGTCAAGTGCAAGTAGGTCTGCTGGCCCACAAGCCATCTTAAAAATGGCCGCAACCAATGTTTTCACATGATTTTATGAATCTAAGAATGTGATTCATGCAAACAGAATGAAGATCTGGGTTATATTTATCAAATAAGTTATGATTTCTGGACCTCCTGTCACTTGGTACATCCATGGCTGTTTGAGTAACAATACTGCTTGCTCTAACAGCAATTAATTTACTTTTTATAATATAGATGGCTGTTTGGTTTGTTGCTTTTGCTTTTCTAATATAGAGGGCCATTTAAATTGTTGCTAAATGTTAGACCATGCTGTATGATATTATAATGTGTATGGCATGACATGGATGAATTTCAAAGCTACTAGCATGATACGAGTCTCATACCTTAAGTGACTCGGAATAACATATACGGACTTGGCATGTCAGTTTTTGGATTACACATGGTTATTATTCAAAAATGGATTGTGATGGCTTATTAGATGCATTTTTTTGAATATTATTTTTGTAAGGATTTTTTTTCCCTTTTTTTTGTAGTGTGGGAAGGGAACCTGTGCAAGGTAGAGGAAGAGCAGTAAGTGGTTTAATTTTTAGGAAAAAAACTTATGTGTGCGTGTGTTTTTTTTTTTTTTTTCCAGTTCTCATAATCAAAACCACACCAGAAGGGAAATTTACCATCCTGCTTGAACTTCATTGCTTTGCATGCAACTTTGCAAGCATGGACGTAGACTAATAAACTTTACTTAGGAGTCATGCAATGAGGTTGCACCATTTACAACCTGTAGGTGCAACAAACTAAGGCAACCTTACCAGCAAATGAGATTGTCAATGCAATTTTGTGTTTGTGGTGAAAGACTCAAGGAATTACCATCATAGATCTCCATCAGTCCTAAGAACTATTAAAAATTTCTTGAGAGAATAAAACCCAAAACAAATTGTACTGAAGCAATTTGGAGTGAAATTATTGGTAAATTTTTATATATAAATCAAGTAATACCTCGCACATGTTTCACGATCTATATCTTCATCCTAGCTTGTAGAGCAAGTTAGATGTGAGTCTAATTCTACTCTTTGAGCTTCCACCACTATTTTGTTCTTCAATATGGCTTAGACGTTGCCAAAAGGTGCGACATGAGAGAAAATTGATATAAGAAGAGGAGAATCAATAATATCTATCATCTAGGAGAAGCATGACATTATTACAAGTGTTGTTAAATAGTTTAAAAAGCATGCTGCATGGCTACATAGCTACCAAGTCTATAAGTAAATAGGAGGTGATCCACCACCAAATAATGTGATGGTTGAAGATAACTTATTATAAGAAATTTTACCCATGTAGCTTATCCATGGAAATCATATCTTAAAAATTAGGCTAAGATAGCATCTCTCTTTTGGATGGCCCTAAGGTTACACATTTAGAGACAAATCCCCAGATGAACCTTTTTTTTCGCAAGCTATTTACCACTGATAAAAGGCCTTCAATGCCATAAGCAAATGTACCCGCGGCCTCATGTTTAGTTCAAGGGAACCCATACTGAACAATACGTCCTACCTTTAAAGATGCTTGCTCAATGGCACCGCTTGAGCATATAGACCAACTTGCATCCAATTTCTGCATATGAAGTCATCCATCCCCACACAACTGATCCCCCCAAAAAACTGAGATAAAAGCAATCCCTCATTTAAAAGATTACACACTTTAAACTCTAAACCTATCATGTCAGCCTTGAATCACATGCGTGGAAAAACATGTGTAGGTCGACATATTAATAATTGTTCACCTCTCAAATGCTGCTAAGAACATGGAATGCTGTATCACTGGTTGGTGACTTGACGAAATGGCTCTAGGTATCTTCCAACTACCAAGCCATTCTACTACTTGGCATGCATTGGCAGGCAATTAGTTTCATGCCAGTGCCACTTGCCAATAAAGTGCAGGCATAGGCTGTACCATGTCATAAAGTACATGCAGACTGAAATTTAATCCACACATAAATATCATCGGCAATTGCCAAAAAGATCATTCCATTACCCAACTCATAGTTAATTTTTTAATACAAAGAAACATTATACCTTTTCCATCTCCTCATAAGAAACCTTTGATAAGTGTTTCAAAGTGATTTGCCTCCATTTTTCCACCCACTGGTGTTATCCCCACATTTGTGGTATCCAAGTGTTTCAAATGCGACAAGGCAACCTATATTGTAGTCCCATGAAGGTCTTTCATGGGTTCAAAGTTTGACCTGAAACAATTGTAGACGGTAGTTTGTTGCAGATAGCATAAGCTTATGAGTTTAGATGTCAAAATGTTTTACAGCGGTTGTTTGGAGCCCAAACAAAGATAGAGGGAATCATATCTAGTAAAAAGAGCCTTGAAATTGAACCCTTTTGCACTGCTTAGTAGAAACTTAGTGAGGCTAAAAAAAAAGATTGTTTTTGGTTGATGTAGGTGAAAGTAGATGACCAGTTCTAACTTAAAAGAGGAAGTCCAATTTTAAGGGGCTTCAGAGTTTGGAAACGAAGAAGAACAATTGGAGTTCGAGGATAGGAGGAATGAAGGAAGGAAGAAAGGGAAGGAGTGGAAGAAGAGAGCAAATCAGCTTTCAATCTATTGGGTAATATAAACTTAATATTTGGATCTAGAGTCATATAACCAAAAAACAGTTATGCCTTCAAAAGGAAGCGTTAATCTGTGTTTTTTTAATTATTGTACCATACGCAAGCCATAGAAAAACTGAAATCCTTGATTTGATTAGTGGACCTACTTGCTTTGCAGAAACCTCATTTTTGTACAAGTATATCTTAGATTTCTTTTTTATAGAAAAAAATGACGTGTGTTTGTAAAAGATTATATTATCGGAGTCCCTTTTTCATAATAATCCAGTCAATTAACATCAAGCTGCTAGTTATCTAAGTTATATTGGGTAATTATGAGTTAGAAGATGAGTTTCAAAAAAGAGAAGAAAACCTACCAGGGCAGATTATTGAAGAGAGCTACTTGTGGGAAGATGAGATTGGAAGTATTAATTCCTAGATAAATTAGTTTGAAAATTTATTTAAGTTGTATTGTTAAAAGTACAGCTGACAATTGTGAGCTAGAAGAATGAGTGCATTGAAAAGTGATGAAAACCTGCCAGTGCAGATCATCAAAGTGGAAGGTGAGATTGCTAGTGTCAATTACCAAATGAATTTAAGAACTATAAACTATAAAATGTAAACCAACTACTTTGGAGAGAGACCTGTACCCTTGCTAGAGCTATGGGTGTGCCTACAAACTGCTAAAATGGGTGGGTCATCTAGGAGTATAGGAATCACAAGGTGTCTGAGGTAAATTCCAAATTTCCATCGTTGCTTGAATATCTGCCCAGCTTGTGCTAACAGATGCATGGGAATATACTACTTCTCACCCTTTGTCAAGGCCCATTACACTACTCTGGGCATTACTACACCCTTAGCCAACTAGGCCCATTGCTCCTGATACAAATAGTAGCTTTAGGTGTTTCTGCCCCAGTACTATACATATTAACTTGCACTGACCCCTCTAGAAGGATGGTTGCTGGGCAGAATTGGGGACTACAATGTAGTATCACAAGTGCAGTTGTCTAGTCATTAAGGCGTTGCCCACTTCCATAACCTCCATGCCCTTGGCTGATCCCAACTTGGTGAGGAGGGAGTATCTTACGCACACAAACACCTTCAAGTGAGCTCTATCTGGGTTGATGGTGATTCTATTATTGATCTTTCACTAGATTAACCTTTGCTCAAATCCTATTATGTCTACTTGATGTATGGGCATTATCTCTTGGCCTTATTGATCCAGGCTGTAGATTAGGCTACTAATTTAACAATAATAACAACAAAGTTTTAATTCCAAATTAATTAGTGTTAATTATATAAATCCTTTTTCTCAATTTTGCTTGATTTAAAGTCATTGCTTTTTGCGAGATGCAAGGATATTAAATATTTTTTATTACTTTCTTTTATGTCAATTTTAGTCTACCTCTATTCTTTTTTACTTTTTACATGTATCAAATCACTTCTTTACATTGATGTATCTTTAGGTCTACATTATAAATATTCAAACCATCGAAGTTGTCCTTATCTCAATTTGTCCTGATGCTACTTCCACCTTTTAACAAATGATTCATTTCTTATTCTTTCTTTTCTTGTATTACCATACATCCATTTCAATATTTTCATTTCAGTCACATTCATCTTGTGTATATGTAATTTTGTGATTGTCCAACATTTTATACCACATAAATCATAGCTAGTCTTATGATAGTCCTAAAAAATTTTCTTCATCTTGTTAGGTATTCTATGATCACATAATATTTTAGTTGAACTTCTTTATTCTATCCAACCCTTATTGATAGCGTCATCCTTAGTCTCTCCTTACAATTAATAGATTCAAATATGTGATCACTTCTAGAAATGTCGTGTCCTCAATTTTTGCTCTATCTTTATTTTATTTCTAATTGCACTAAAGTTATATTCCATGTATTCTGTCTTTATCCTACTTAACCTAAAACATTGAGATTCTAATGCACTTATCCATAGTTCCAACTTAACTCCAGCCTTGGTTTTAGCAGATTGGACTGCCAATCAAGAAGACAATGTGGAAGAATGAGTTTTCATCAGCAACTAGTGTGCATGGGATCTCCAAAACAGTTGTTGTGTCATATCAAATACATATCAGATATGTTTAAGGGTCTGATGCAGCCCCATATGTGTCCAATTTAGCAAAAGACTATCTTGATTATTTTATATTTAAATTAGGGCTTGATACATCCAAGTACTTCTAGAATACTCTTGCGATACTTTTATGATGCTTAGTGGTGCACTATTTGGCTTGGATCAGGTGGGGATTGAAAACCTAGAGTTGCATGTCTTAGCAAGGATTTGCGTTTGGGTCCAATAACTTAGTACTCAGCTGGCACCCATTCTCTCTCCTGCCCTATTTTCTATACTGAATTCCTCTTAAGTGAGGAGGGAGAAGAGGGAGTGGATACTTGTTGATTGAGAGGATGGAAAATGTTAGCATTCATTTTTCAAGTTCTGTATTTAATTTTTGAATAGCAGAATTTTTGTCATGTTTTTGCCTTGCCTTTTTTTTTTTTTTTTTGGAGGGGGTGTTCGGTTGTGTTTATTAATTTTGTTTCTCTTTGTCTGTTGTATTTGTAGAAAAATATTATTTATTTGTAGTATCCTAGATATACTATATCCTGTTTTTCATGATTTGCCATATCTGTATATTCGTATAGTGTTGTATGCATATCTACACACATCTGGTGCTTCCAAAATCAGCTATCATTGATCTTGATGAATGTCTCAAATTGTGCTTGGCTAGTTAGCTCGCCACCTTATGCCTACCAGAAAAATAAATATGCAGCCTTACAATGAAGCTTCTCATAAATATGGACCTCCTAAGTTATGGTTTCATCAAAATAGCCTGCCTGTGATATTTGTTTCTGGAAAGTTATCAGATTTGCATACCCATTTATAGGCACAAGAATGTACCGTTTAGGATTTTTTTTTCATTTTCAATGCTTGTCTCATGCTCTCATTCTGCCCTCATCAACTTTTGCCACCTATGTATTATCTAATGCTGTGATATTAACTGATATTTGGTCTTTCTATGGATCGCAGGTTGGAACGATGGATGGGGAGGGATACTCGGTCAACATTCCTTGGAGCTGTGGTGGTGTGGGGGATAATGATTATATCTTTGCCTTTCAACATGTTGTGCTTCCTATAGGTCATTATCCTTATTTCTGTGTTCATGATAAGTGGAGTGGTTTATATCATATAAGAGTTAGCTAATGCCATTAAAATTTTGGTGGATCATAACAAACATTATTCCTACTAGAGTTATAATTAAAACCACCCCTAACCAAGGTCCATCGCATTGACCCATACCATCCAGATATGGTGCGGTATTATAGTTAAAAAGGAGAAAAGAATGGGAACTCTGTCTTAGTACGGAGTATATGACGCATGCACTATACTGTATTGAATCGGTAATGTACTGGTATGGGTCTTAGTATCGATTTTGCGGAGCTTGTCCTTAGCTAAGGGCTGGTTTTATAGGCCTTGGGAACCAAGCTGTTTCATCCAAAAAAAATAATACTGATATGAAATTACATATGTCCATCATGCACTGTCTGTTTACATTTGGTAAGACATGAATATCAGGCAGAATATTTTCAATAAAATGATTATTTCTGGAAAAAAATGTGTTGCATTTATGTCGGCGAGAATTAGTTTTTCTGACCAAAAAGGAGCATTACTCTTCCAAAGACACTCGCACAATGTTGTATGCATATTGCTTACGCTGTGCTGTTGTTTCCATGTTAGATTGAAATTTGTTTTCTTATTTCTTAATTTAGTAGTGTATATAAGTATGTGTGGATATGTATATATGGTATTGTATAGTGTATTTTCATGTCCTTAAACTTCCATCTGGAAGCCTCACTTATTTCTTTTTCTTTGTATATCTTGGCTATCTAATGAAATGCTGATGTTCTATTGCAGCTTTAGAATTTGCCCCTGATATCACCATTATATCAGCAGGATTTGATGCAGCAAGGGGTGATCCCCTTGGTTGTTGTGATGTAAGTATAACCTATGTTTGTTGGCTAAACAATTGCACGTGCAGTTAAGTTGTTCTTTATCTTTATTTTTTTAATTGTTTAACTCTTATAATGTTCCAATGTTTTTGTGATTTTACCAGCATGGATAACAAAAATAGAAGTGAATTTGGGTTAATGAGAACACAAATATTACACATTGCCGATCATTTATATAAATTTATAAAAAGAAAATTTGTTTAAATTGTTGCTTTATTTCTTAGTATCCTATGTAATTGTTAAACTTTTGACACTGCTTGCCATGCAATTATCAGTTATTTCTTGCCTTTTGTGAGATTGAAATGCGAGTATTCAAATGCAGATTTCCTTTTACTATTAATATCTCTTTATAAAATTAATAGAAAGTCTTATCATGCAAGTATTCCGGTCACCCCTGAAGACTTTCTATTATTAGATTACACACGATGCACTAAACTAAAGTATGAAAGAAATATGGATTCTTACCATCGATTTCCATGGGACCCATCTCTTTCGCAGACTCCAAGTTGCAAATAGTGGAGTTGGCAGCTCTGTTGCCTGATGGGACCCATTGCATACCTAGCAACAAAACACATGAAACCAGAGCATCTTCTCTCATTCTACAGTGAAATTCTATCTCCTAGACACCTGCCAAGGGTTTTAAGAAATGAGATATCAGTCATCTCTTGATGATCGAGGATGTCGGTTATCTCAGGCAGCCGAGATAGAAGGGAAGATTTGGAAGTGTCTCAAAGTTTTTGAACTCTTGACTGGTATTTTAGGACCAAGATATTGATTGAGATGTTGACATCTTGATCAATATGGTAATTCAGGATTTGTATGTTATGGATCTATAGTTCAATTGGAGAATATTGACTGATATATCGATATAGTAACAGTGGTTTAATTCATGCAGGATAGAAAAAGAGAGTATTTTCTGGATCTCTAATACTGTGGGGGGGGGGGGGGGGGGGGGGGGCAGATACAAATACAGACCAAGATCTTAGTCGAGATGAAAACCTTGAGTCTTGTACTTGCAATAATCTTGGGGGTAGCATAAATTATTGTAATCGCTCATTCTAAGGATGTTTTTATAAGTTAATGTAAAATCCACTTAGGGTTTGGAGAGGCATGCTTGGATGTGGAACATGTGTGTCAAAGTGTGTAGGTCTCCTAAAGAATTTGACATCAGAATCTCAAAAAATTTAGATACTTGGACACATCTATATATATTAGTGTTGTTAAATGTGCTAGGCATACTTAAGGGGCCAAGACCCCTTATCGCTTGAATTGCAAGTTGCAACGCGAGGTGATCATCTGAGTAAAGTAAGCTGCTAGTTTTTATTGGGGGAAAAAAACATATTTCTTAGAAAAATAATCAAGATTTAAAATCTGATAAATGTTTGGTAGATAGATCAAGGAGAACTGATCATAAATGTCCAATAAATAGATCAGCCTGCCTGCTGCCTACATAAATACATACATAAATAGATCTGAGAAAAGGACTTTTAAATCATGAATGAAGAAAAAATGGTGACTGAAACCAGCAATTCAAAACATTTGATGCTGGTCAAAGTAAAACAAACTCTGTGAACTTACACCGCAAGGATTAGATCACTCAAGATAAGGATCGCCAGTGATCCAAGATCGTCATGGTGATCCCATTTGGGTGATCCCATTTGAGTTACCAAGCGCCCTGAACTTTAGGTTGATATAGGTACAAATCAAAGGACGATGACTTTGTTAGTTGAGATCAGGTTTTCTAGCCTAAATGTAATAATTGGGATTAAAACTTGAACGAATTGAGTGTTATTTGTTTTTCGAGGGGTGATTTCATCAATTTGAGAAAGGATGAGCACAGAAGTTAAACTGTAAGATTTCTGGCATGATGGCCGATGATTTGTAACATTATTCCTGGATCTGAACACTAGCTAGATGCCATTTAGAAGTCTTTTTGTTGCTTCTCTATTTTTGTAAAGCAAAGGATTATGATGTCAGGAAGGCAAGCAAAATTATGTTTTGTTATAATTCTGATGCTTCTTAATGCATTAGCTGATGTAAGTACTCTTTTGTACATCACGGAGTAAGGGCATGTGTTATGCATGTTAGCATTTAGCAAGTGCCTCTAATCGTAATAAGTTGACTGTATTTCAAAGTCATAAATCCCAGCCTCAGACCTCATATTGGTTGGGGACTGGTTCAGTACCATACTGACATCTTGGACAGGTTGGAATCTCAATAATTTACAGGGATGCCAATTTTTATTTTTTGCCCTTTTGTTTTTCTACTGATTTTGTTTTTTAATGATTATCTAGAGGCTTGTTGGGGTTTGTTTATGATAGTTTACAATTAGAGGAGGCTGTGTGCAGGATTACTGGGTGAGGAATTTTATGTAATGAAAGCAATAAAATATGCCTTGGGAGAGATGAGTAATGACCATTGTGAAGCAATTGCAGCGCACTCTTTGGAGGGGTTAGAATTCTGGCACGGTCAAATTGCTGGTATTTTGCAACAATATATGTTTGGAAAGTTGATCGGCCAGTGAATTAGCTGATTGTTTTTTGGGGATATTTTTTAGACCTATGTTATATTTTCATGTATTTCTTCTTTACCTTCGCAGCTTGCGGTCATTCTCTTTTCAACTTAATAGAGGCCTCTCTTCAGCTTACTATCTTTAAATCATCTTATAGTCAGGATTTTTTTATCCTAAAGAGATTGGTGACAACTAAAAAGAGATTGATGGCATCATGCCTTGCTCAACTGATGTCCAATTTGCACTTAAGCTTGGTAATTCACACCAGCATATAACTTATAGTTTGTTTATTGCACAAAACGTGTTAATTTTTACAATCCCCAGTATCATACTATTGTTAAAAGTATGTTAATTTGTATAGATTTTGATATGTTGGCAAATGTTCCATAACATTCAAATAAACTCAGGCGAATGTGAGACTTGATTATAGATGGTTTGATCCTAATTTATGCCATTTCATGTATTTCTCATCATTTGAGTATTTTTTGGTCTCAGGTGACCCCTGCTGGTTATGCACGGATGACACACATGCTGACTTCTCTTCCAAAAGGGAAGTTGTTGGTTATACTTGAGGGGGGGTGGGTTCTTAGCTTGCTTCTTTGATTGGTCATCTTTTGTGATATGTCAACTGTAACTGAGTATATTTGTCCTCCACAGCTACAATCTCCGTTCAATATCATCTTCAGCTACAGAAGTGGTTAAGGTAAATATCTTCTTGAACATACTTTCTTTACCAGTTCCCCAAGAAAGTAGCATGTGGTGGTCTGATCCACGTTTTAACTGCTCTGGATTTTGATCAAATGAGTGCATGCAGATTTCTGTTGTATCATTTGACTGTTTTATAGCTATCTTTGGTGGTGTTGCCAATTAATTTAGTTTTGCAAAGACTGTTGTAGAGATGAGAGATAAAATTTAGCACTGCTGGGAAAGTGGATGTAAGCAATTCAAAGACAGTGAGTGGTACAAATTGATGAAAGACCACATTATTATAACATCTCATTGTAGCTCATATTTCCTCTTCCAAACTTTGTATTCGTCTGCAAAGTCAATATGATTTTATCAATTTTCTTGTGGCATAAATAGGTCCTTATCTTTTTGATTTTCTTGTAAAACCAAGGTTTTAATCTAAACTGAGATATTGCTTTCTTTCAGCTTTGGGCATCCAAGTATATAATATAATTGTTGCCTTGGTTCTTGTAACCTTGGGGTCTACTTAGAAAGATACATCCAGAAATCCTGGTTGATATGGTGTCAGTATGTTGAGCAAGATTTCCTATTCAATTATTTAATCTTACATTAATTATGAATTGTTAAATATTTAAAGCATTCTCCATATGCATTAGTTTATCTCATTTTACTATATTAATGAAGATTTTGATACCATTGATCTCATAATATCTCTGTGTTTTTAAACTTTTCCCTACTTTACATCTCCCCTAAGGTGAATTAGTTCTTCAATTTACACACACAAACATGCATCCACAAGCAAAAAGAGAAAAAAGAAATCAGGATTCACAGATTGTGAAAACTGTGCAGAATTTGATCCAGCAATTCAACAACAAGCATTACCCTTGTAAGGGTAATGGTTGAGCGAGGAATGATGAGTCAATAATGTTCATGATCTTCCTAGACCAAAATGACCTTTAAAAAAACTAATCAGACTAGTAGCAATGAAGGAATAGTCTTCTTTATTTTTTGGTGGAAAGGGACCATCTCTCTCTCTCTCTCTCTCTCTCTCTCTCTCTGTGTGTGTGTGTGTGTGTGTGTGCGCGCGTGTTTATGTGTGTGCGTGCATGTGCGTGTGCATGTGCCCACGCATGTGTATGTCTAATTGCATTTATGATGTGGAAGATGTATTTCTTTTGTTGCTACTAAATTTTTGCCAAGTAGTTCAAGAAGAGATGATATTTCCGTATCATTACTTCTCTTTTTCTTCAATTAACAGGTATTACTTGGTGAAGATCCTAGATATGATACAAATAGCATTATTCCATCAAAACCAGGCCTGTATACTATTCTGCAAGTCCTGAAAATTCAGCTGAAGTTTTGGCCGAGTTTGAAACCAAGTTATACAACACTGCAGTCACAATGGGGATTGGTTTCTTCAAACAACAGTGAGTAACAAAGATCATTGACATGCTAATTGTTAAATAACCACACATACACATGCATATACTCATTTCAGTTAAACAAGATTGTGCACATGCACACTCTTGAGAACTGGTTCCTGCTAGTGTTTCTTTCTACACAAAAGGTGTGAAATAGAGGGTTTTTTCCATCATTTCTTAACCTCTTCTCTGTGTGTGTGGGGTGGGTTGGACCATTTGAGCTTCGTAATCTTGAGCATCTTTTTAAACTCTTCTATATAGGTTTTATCTAAAGTCAAAAGGAGTAGAATAGCTTCCCATTTGCCTTATTGGAGATTTCATGTCATATGTTGTGTCACTATGCATGTGTATGTGCATAGTTATATGCTTAAAAGGAATTTGACATGGCAATATGGTAGTTTTTGGGAAGACTTGTGTCCAAAGGTTTCTTGGTAGGCCCTTGTAAGTTGTAAGGTTGGCAACCTAAGGAACTATGCTCAAAGAGGAAATTAAAAATAAAAAAAAAGGAATCCTACTTTTACACAATACTTACCGAAGTAATTCCTAAAGAGAAGTATGAGAATGACTTTGAATGAATAACATGGTAGTACATGTTCTACTTTGAACATAACTTCCTCATTTGGCTGGTACATCTTGATCTAGTTGCATTGTGAGAATGAATCCATGAAGCTCAACAACTCATGCCTTACAGTAGCATTTATGAGTTAATCCTTGGTAACGGAAGCTGCTATCCTTAGGTCAGGCCTTATTTGGGTTTGTAAATTCTATACACATTCTCCATTTTCTGTTGGCTTTTTTTACCATAATCACATTAGCGAGTCAGTTTGGATAATCAATTTCTTTGATGAATTCGGCCTCTAAGAGCTTATCAACCTCTTCGTTGTAGTTCGCTGCCTATCAAAGCCAAAGTTACGAAATGGCTTGTAGCTCAGGTCTATGTTCAATCTATGAGCTATTATTGTGGGGTCTGTCCCCAACATTATCTTCCGCAGTCCATGCAAACATGTCAGCATTGTCTTGGAGGAAGTTTAATCTGAGTTCTAATCTCTCCATGCAAAGAGAGCCTCTCTGAATGATTTGACTGTCATCTTCGTGCAATGAAACTGTCACCAGGTTTTCTGTGTGGTCCCTTCTTTGCTCCTTGAACTTGTCTCTGATGTCTAGGCTTCCAATGATAGCGTTTCTATGGGCTTTACTTTCTCTTTGAGGGATACCACATAGCACTATTGAGCTGTTACTTGATCTTCTCAGACTTTGCCTATGCCATGCTCAATGGGGAGCTTTATTAGCAAGTCTCAACTCAACTCAACTCGTCTAAGCCCTTTCCCAACTACATGGGGTCGGCAGCTTTATTAGCAAGTGATAGGTTGAAATCATGGTTTGCATCACATTCAAGATAAGTCATCCCGTAATTACATTATATGCTAGAGGAACTTTGATGATCAGAAAATTCACAATCACAATTTTCTGTCAAAGTTCTTCTCAGAAAGGCATCGGGAGTGCAAACACTCCAACCTGAGCTGGTTCTCTAATAAAAACGATATGAGCTAATGCCTGTCTTTTGAAATGCATCATAGAAGAAAATATCAGCAGAACTACTATTGTAACTAAGAATCCTTCATACTCATGTAGTTCACTATTGTTGCTGACATAAGCAGAGTATCGTCATAAGGAGTTTGAACTCCTTGCAAGTCATCTTCTAAGTATGAAATTCTTGGCTTTTTTAAGGTAGGCTCTATTGCTTTTGCTTTCCAAGCATGGGCTTTCCAAGCCAAGGAACTTTCTTATCCAGTAACACCTCTAAATATAATTGTTATGACCCTTGTTGTAGGTTGGTTATCTGCCCTTCTCTAAAGAGTATGATGCCTAACTTGACCTACATCATCTCTCTTCTTCCAACCATCTACAAATTGATTAAGATAATGTATACGAATGAGGTCTTCTATTTCTTCCTTTAAATTCCTGCATTTCTCGGTGTTTTGGCTCTTTGTGAAATTGATAGTATTTTGTTTGATCTCTCTTATTACCATTGGATCTCAGCTTTCCTAGGTGATGCACTTATTCCTAATCTTCATTAGAATTTGACCTCTAGTATTAAAGGGAATATACTTTTCAAATCCCCAAGGCAGGCTCTTAGGTCATCCAAGAGCCTCTTGGGCATCCCTAGTTTTCTTTTGCTTTCCTTCATTTTA
Source organism: Calamus simplicifolius (assembly GCA_900491605.1). Classification (NCBI taxonomy): domain Eukaryota; kingdom Viridiplantae; phylum Streptophyta; class Magnoliopsida; order Arecales; family Arecaceae; genus Calamus; species Calamus simplicifolius. The sequence continues at coordinate 344,296 of UESW01004895.1, read as the reverse complement.
TGTTCATCTTGTCCTCTACATTTCTGTTTTAGCGTTCTCCTTGGCATCCAAGATGGAGAACCAGGAACGGAGAGCTCAATTTTCTTTTGTTTCTTTCTCAATTGTAGCGTTCTCCTTGACATTAATGTATTTTTCTGCTGCACCAATAGCTTTATCAAATCCTTAGGAGGGTGCTTCAAGAGAAAGAGAAGTTAAGCTCCAAATTTTTTAGACCGTCATGACGATTGCTGCAACCATTGATGGCTCCAGAACTTGGACTTCCAACACCTCAACATTAAATCGCCGAATATAGTCTCGAAGCAAACCCTCTTTCTACTTGATTGTCATCAAGTTAGCCGAAGTCTTCTTAAGCTTCCTATCGATAATGAAGTGGCCAATGAATTAACGGCTCAGCTTCTTGAACGAGCTAATTGAGGTAGGTCGGAGGCTCAGCTGCTTGAATGAGCTAATTGAGGTAGGTCGGAGGCTAAAGCACCAGGACCGAACTACTGTCTTCAACTGGCAGGGAAATTTTGATGCATGATTGCAATAGCATTAGAGCATTGAAGCTCTTTAGGTGATCTATAGGATCTGAAGTCCTATCATATTGCATGAGTTGAGGCATCTTGAACTTCAAGCATACCAATTTTGACATGTCATCTTTTGTAAATGGTGGCTCGTTAGTAAACTCTAAGTGATTTATCACATCTACTCCTCTCTTGCCCTTGACCACTTCACTATAAGGCCGATCTTTGGATTTATCTGAATTTGTTTGATAAGCTTACCATTAGGTCAATTTATTAAGGAGTTTTTAGAGAGTATGTCTTAGGCCGTGCAGAATAGTTTCTTGACTCTTCCAAGCCTGATGGCTATGGTATGCATATTTTATTCATTGTTGCTGAGTTCAATTATTATGTGAGCTCAGTTGGCCCGTGGATCTGCACCCTCTGTATTTCGTTGACCTGATCCTTTAGAGTCAGGTTCTGCATCAGTTTAGGTAGGGTATCTACTCTTTGCATGAGCACGTTGAACTAGTCATGAGTGATCACTCCTGTTGGTTGTTGAGGAAGATGGTTCGTTGAATTTCTCTACAATTCTAGGATCCGACTTGAATGCTATGTTGGGAGCTGAGTACTACTGCTTGTTCCTTGATAGTTTCTTCCTTTCAGTGCCATGTTTTGGATTCCTGTTCCATTTCCTACAAATGGCATCAATTTGTTGATGTGTAATTTTGGCTTGAAAATCCAATGACTAAGAAAGAAACGTGTAAAAGGCATGGGTTATTCTCCGAGGGGACCATCTGATGCTCAATTGAATAAGAGAATTTAAGAAAATAAAACTGGAATGCAAGAAAGCAGAAATCGCATTAGCCATTTTCTGTAGCCTTTGTTTATAGGAGAGTTAAATCCCACCAAGGTCTGGAAAGCTTAGAATCCTTATTTGGGTGGCCAGTAACTGGTATTTAATACTTGATCATATCCTCAATTTGAATAGAGTTAATCTTTGGGGAAAGTATCATCCGTCACGTATCACCAAATAATTGGGTACTTATTTTATGTCACATCAGTACTCATCCCACTTGGAATTAGCCAAGAAAAGCTGGTACCATGGCTGGTTTGGTTGATACCAACTTAGAAGAAACTAGGTCTCTTTGTTTTGGGTAAAAAACAGAGTCAGTGCCTGCAGTATTGCTCTTTTTTCTGTTTATTCATAGGAGGGTCTCAGGCTTGGAGAGAGAAATAGAAAGATAGGAAGAGAGAGAGCGAGAGAAATGAGGGTAAGGAGGAATGTTCAGCTCAATTCAGGCCTGCCCTTAATGGTATCTAGCTTCTTTGAACTTAAAATATTTAATTATTCATTAAAAATTTAAAATTCATTTAAGACAATAAAAGTTCAAAACTAAGAAATAATAATTTGAAAAAATATAGCATCCTTGTGTGAAGGAGTAATTTGATACATGTAAAAGAAAAAAGAGATAGAGATAGACTAAAAATTGCATGAAAATAGTAAAGAAAGATTTAATATTTTGCATCTTTAGGACCCGACTGATATGGTGGCCCATACTAAGATTTAAACCCTTGGATGTGGCTTTTAATATGTCACCAATGTTTGAATTTTGTCAATGATAGAGTAGAAAGGATGAAATAGCCAAAGGAAATATCTATTTTTTTCACATTTTTTTCTTTTATCATAGTTTGGGGTCTGTTTTTGGAATCCTAGTTATCTACTTCAAGTGTCATTAATGTTATTTAGGTATTTATCAACAATAAAACTTTACTTGATTTTAAAGACAACAGCTTTCTTTTTTTATTAATTTTTTTTGGAAAAATAAAAAAAGGAGGTAATGTCAACACTAAATTAGATCATCTTCTTTATATGCTTCCATTGTTTTACATGTACCTATGTGTAACTTGTTTTCTGTCATAGAACTATGTAAACTCTTTAAGGGGATGATAATCAAAAGTTTACTTGAAATAATCATTTACAGCAAATTGTTGATTATTCCAAGCTAGAATCTAGTATAGAACTTTGTCATATTCCAAAAGAAACTCAAGAACTAATGAATAAAGCCTTGCGTCTTCCCCATATATTTATTAGAGTTAATTTGCGATGTAGAAGTGGTGTGCAAGTTTGAAACAAATATTGTTTGAACATTGCAATACTTTTTTCCGATAAAATTATTATGTGGGTATGTCAAAGATTAATTTTCACTGATATCTAGAGACAATTAAAAGCTAAAATTACTGGCGAAAGAGAAAGTTGTAACTTTTTTAATTACATAAATTATTCTAGAATAGTGTTTTATAGATTCAAAGTGAGGTCAAAGAGATTGACATTGTCCATCTCTGAGGCAACAAACAAGGAAAAGATGATTGGGTGGCATTCTGAAAGGTCTTACCATGTTTGATGAAGTGTGATCATTAAGGATCCACTAAAATGATTCAAGTGTGTAGGGTGTGCATCTAGTGAAGTATGCAATTTTCTCTCTTAAAGAAATTGTTTGTCTTTATTTTAGTTTGCTATGTAGTTTAAATCATGGATTAGAGTATTGGTCTGTTCTGGCAGTACAGCAATACACATATCATGTCAATGCATACTGGAATGTAGCACTGGGGCAGCACTGGCTTCCTTACTGTGCTTTTAAAGCTGTGGGTACCGTTGCATGCCAAGCAGTTGCTCGGCACAGTAAATATGAGAAAATGCGAGGTTGGCATGGCATCAGAACACAGTACCTCAACCCATAGTTCCATTTAACGTTTAACATTTGTTATTTAATGCCATATATTAAGCTAGCAGAACATGATATATTTGTACGTTAACATTTGCTTCGTTCTGGCCAATATGAGCCCTTTTTTTTCGAATTTGCAAGCTTTTTTTTCGACCATGATGAACTTTTTTTATGAAATTGATAAATGGATCATGCCAATTAATAATGGTTAAATTTGAAAATCTTCTCCTCATTTGTCATTTAGGTTGTCTGTGCTACATTCTGTCTTGAAGATGTTCTATGGTTAGGGTATATTATATGTTTCAAAAATTACATTGAGAGGGCATCCTGTCAAGCTGTCCACTTAAATTGTTTAATTGCACTTCAAATTAACTTGTGTTAGAATTTTATTTAGCTCCATTTATTTGTGCTTAGCTTTATGTTTTCTAAATTCTTGCTTGCTATATTATTTGGAGTTGTTTTCAAAGTGCCTATCATCAGATCATTCTTTACACATTCTATCCAGGTTCTTTAATGCCTCTTGCTTTTATTTGGTTCATCTAAGACAATTACTTCTTTTATTAAAGTTTTCTTGTGTCCTTTATTGTACATAATCTAGTCTTTCCTTTTTGGTGTTACTCGTAAGCTTTCTCCAGTCGGAGGATTCTCATCTTTAATGTTATCAAATGCTATATAAGCATTTTTTTTTCTATTTTACACTGTGCCCGAGTAGAAACATTTTTTACTGCTGAACATTTTAATGCAAGCAGCATTTCTGACCATACTGTTTTCTATGGATGTAAGGGGCATTCAGCACTATTACAACACTTCACAACACATCTCAGCTCCTTACCAAAGTCTGTCTGTAATTAACAGTCTGACTATTCTTGCCCTTTGTTTCTGCTAGGAGTCTACTAACTTGCATCCAAGTTAAAGTTGCTTCCTCTGCGTTATGATTGTTTTTTAATTTATGATATATTCCTCTCCAATCATCTGTTAACTGATTTGAGGTCTAGATTTATTCAGTTTCTCATTTTGCCTTAATGATATAGCTTTCCATAGTCAACCAAAGTGTAGGGGAGCATAAGTGGTGTTTTTCCATCTTCACTTCAAGATGTAAAAATACCAAAGCATCATGAAATTTGGCAATTTGTTGAGTTGATCATCAAAAGTGGTCACTCTAATGAGCTGTGATCATAGAGACCTCAGGCAATAATTTGAGAGCTTGCCACCTGCCTTTTATTGACAGGCCAACCTTTTTAAAATTAAGAGGCTCAGATATAAGGTGGTGAATAATTTTTATTAGTGTTATTTCTACCATCCTGGTGTCTAGTTAAAGATCTCATACATCAGTGTCATTTATCTCCTAGTGAAATTTATTCGCGACTTAAGCAAGCATTAGTAAGTTCATTAAACAACCCTTTCCCTGTGAGATTTGATTTGTATTATGAGCTTTACTACCAAATGAAAAATGAATTTAGCTTCCCTTGTGCCCATCTTTGAATTCCTTGTCTTTGGAGGATTTTTTTTTTTTTTTCAATGTGGAACTTGGTCTTTTTTTGTTCCTGTATTCTTGAATATAATCCTTATTGGCCCACTGCTCTTTCTTTAGCTTTTCTTATTTTCTTCTTTTCTTCACCTAATTATGAAGTTCTTGTCACCTCATTCCCAATAAATTTGGGTTTGATTCTTTCTTTTTGAAGGGTTCCTACCAGGTTGAATATCCTTTCCTTGTCCACAAATCCTTTTCAGGACTTATATTTTTACTTTGTAATAAACTCTCTTTTTGTTGGACCCCATACAAGTTTACTTCACTTGAAATTTGTATATCTTTTCTAGCCTTTATCTAACCTCAAGATTTTTTTAGGCCAATGCCTAATTTTATCAGCTCCAGATTTTCCTATTAATCGATATTTCTTTGTCATCTGACATAACCTAGCTTTAATTTATTGGGTCAACATTTGAAACTTTATAACTCAAACACCTTCAAATGCCTGCTCATTCATCTAATATCCTTAGACACGCTATAACCTAGTTTATGTGTGTTCACCTAATTTAACTTCTTGCCTTGTGTTGTCACTGGACTTCATTATGGAACTCCACTGCCATATCACTTTGTTCGGTCTGTTTTGGTGGCTGTAGACCATTTTAGTCATTTGCTTTCATATTATATTAATCTGCATGCAACTCCAAAACATCTTTGTATGACTGGTCCATTGATCCATCCTGTGGTCGCCTGGATTTCATGTTTAGCTCACTAACTAACCATCAAGTTTGTCAGGAAACTAAACTTGCTTCCAACATGTTTGCTAGCTTCATTTTCCTCATCAATGTCGCAACCTAAGAGGAAAATTTTGTCATCCCTACTGTTGCATTGAGGTTTCTTTCCAGAAAATAGTTTCAACTTCACTTGCATTGCTTTTATTTTTCGCATATATAGCTCCTCTCACCTGCATTTTGCATCAAGTGCTTGACCAGCCTTTGCCGCCAATTCCAAACATTTACTGCTTTTGTTCATCATAGCAAGGGGATTTTCTTGAGCTCATGTCTTAAATGCCATTGAAGCATCACCTGAATTTATCCTCTGGGAACACATTTATTCCCTTTGTAAATTATCACCCTTACACTTTATTTAAATACCATCTCCTTATGCTCTCTCTCCATTTGTACTGATGTCATAATTTCCTAGTTTCATTTCCCTCATGATTAACTCAACATGTCTATACGCTCCATGTATGTTAATGCTTCAACCTTTAAGATACATGCCATTTTTTCCATTTCAGTTCTTTTTATCTTTGGGGAGAGGAACAAGAATGGATCAGCCAAGTACGCTTATATTCATTAACTTATATAAGTAATAATTTTTTCATCAGACAAGGGATTGTAGCAATCAAGATATCATGCAACAACTCTAGCCCTTTGAATTGTTTAATTAATCCACCTTCTTGAACTCTCCTTTTATGTACATAAAATGTATACCTAAAGGTTGTTTCATTTTCCTTTTCCTGGTAAGGCTTTAGTTAGAGGAGGATTATTAAAATTAGTATAAACTTCTGATTAGCAATTAAATGCTGTGTGCTGTATATATGTCCTCTTCTGTTGTGCATGGATTTGTATATGAATGCAACAGTTAGAGTGGTACCTCTGTAGGCTGAGTTCTTGCTCAAGTTACAAAATTAGCTGGAACACAAAATTGAATATGCATTGCAAATTAGGAAAATTCCTTTTGTAAGTCGGTTAAAATAGATGTCCGGAAATATAAGGACATCAGGATTAATGAAGTGGAGGCACAGTGTTGTCCTCATTTAACACTGAAACAGATAAAGTGATTGCAGAACTAGCTTAGCTTAGCATGTTAGCAGATTAGATTGTCAGACAATGCAAAGGGCATATGATATGAGCACCAGATGACCCTATTATTTTATAAGTTAGAATGTGATGGGCCAGAGAATTAGACTTGTGACTGAGTACATCTGATCAAGCTTTTGTTGTAACAGTTATAGAAGGTAAAGTTTGAGTCTTTGAGATGATGTGACACATGTACATTGAAGTCTGTTGCAGCACGGAGGGTTTTCAGATTCAGGCTGAATGTTCAAAGAAGAAGTGGCCCGAAGTAGAGATAGAAGTTTTGATTTAAAGTCTGTAACAATTTCAATTTAGAAGAAGGGGTTTGGCTCTGTAGGAAACTAGAACAAAATAGCTTAGTTCAATCTCAAATATGTACAAGGTTAAGCTTTATGTTAATTTGAGTGGCTTATTACTGTGCATGTGCACGTGTGGACAACGCACTGTCATTGATGACAGCTTGTATAATTGAAGTTCTAACACTATATGTTGATGCCGATCAATTTCTTGTGGTATTCACTTATGCCATGTGAAGTGAGATTATTAATGTATGGCAGACGTTAAACTTTCAGACAATTGACTTAACCTAGTTATGACACTGTTCATCAGAAAATTTTGACATAATGCAGCTTGAAGAGAGTGGTAGGAGAGTGAAATTCTGTAATCTAATCAGATGATAGTTAATATATTTTGAACTCCACTATATGGAAAAAGCTAGCTGCCATCGCAAATGCTTCTACGGGGCTTATTGGATAACTGCAGGACGACTCTCATCTAGCAACTGCCTCTTATCTGCTGAGATAGGAACATTCTCATTTTTGTGCCACATACAACTGCATGCAGACAATTAAATGTTATAGATTTTATATAGAATGCAATTGTCATCATTCAGTGTCATGGGAACATAGCATTTCTTATGAAACAATATTTCGAGCCTGTCACTTTTTCCATTCAAGAACTGGGATGGTCTCTTAATATCTTTGTTATCAAGATAGTTGTTCCACTATATAAAAAACGCTGGCTGCCATCGCAAATGCTACTTCTACTGGGCTGCTTATTGGATAACTGCAGGACCACTCTCATCTAGCAACTGCCTCTTATCTGCTGAGATAGAAACATTCTCATTGTTGTGCCACATACAACCGTCATCATTCAGTGTCAAGGTGACAGCATTTCTTATGAAACAATATTTCCAGCCTGTCACTTTTTTCATTCAAGAACTGGGATGGTCTCTTAACATCTTTGTTGTTCCACACTATATGAAAAAAGCTGGCTGCCATTGCAATGCTGCACTGGGCTTGTTGGATAACTGCAGGATCACTCTCGTCTGAGATAGAAACTCTCATTTTTGTGCCACATGCAACCACATGCAGACAATTAAATGTTATAGCTTTTATATAGAATGCAATTGTCATCAGTCAGTGTCAAGGGGACATAGCATTTCTTATGAAACAATATTTCCAGCCTGTGACTTTTTCCATTTAAGAACTGGGATGGCCTCTTAATATCTTTGTTATCAAGATAGTTGTTTCACAAGATAATAGAAATTTTGTGACTTGTTATAGAATTCTCAACTTGCGTTGCATTGCTTGGCAAGCAGTTGTAGATGATCATGCTTAGAGAATATTTTAAAATTTTGTGAGGAAATCCAAAATTATAGTGCTCCACAAGAATTGTAATTTGAAAAAAATCAACTCTATTGCTTTTCATCTTAAATATCAGGAAATTTGCAGTTACAAAAATGTGGAGTCACTAATTTCTTGGTCTCCACATTTGAAGGCATGACATTCAATGAATTGGTGTTTGTAGATTTTTATTTTCAATAATCAGTCAGAACTTAAAACTGTTGTGACTAGCAGTCATAGTAAGGTGAAACCATGTGAAAGTAAACATCATCATGGATGGGATGGTTATTTAACATTCAAATTTTGTAGCAAGAGTCAAGCATTCCTTTGATGCTTTTGAGGCATTATTTTGACCATTCGTTTTCTTGTAATATTTCTCGTGTTTTTAATGCATAAAATTTCAATCAAGTTGATCTTTTGCATGAAACATCTTCTTTATTGCTGCTAGGAAAACAGAGGAGGAAAAGGCGGCGTTTAGTTGGTCCGATATGGTGGAAATGGGGAAGTAAAAGATTTGTTTATGAACTATTCTATGGCAGTTCACGTTTGAATGGGCGGGCACATGTAAAAAGAATCGGTTGATACCGTGTGCTATGATGACCGTGTAGCGATGCATTAGTTTGATGAAGAACGTGGAATTCTTGGATGAGGTGATCGATGAAGATTGCGAAATTTCCCGACAAAAAAAAAAAAAAAGAAAGAAAGACTCTGGATCTGAACCTCGGAGTTGTCTTTGAATATTAAACGTTTCTTTAAGAAAGTCATTTTTCTTCATGGTGTTGTTAAATTATCGTTGAAATCATTAGAGCTCAACACACTGTTACAGGTTTTGCATTGTAACGCACGAGCCCCTTTTTTTTTCTCTTATGGTAAAAGCCCGAATGGGCAAGAAGTGTTCTGACGACGAGTCCTTTCGTGCTCTCCTAAACTAACACCAGGTGTGTCATCATAAACAAACAAGCGGACGAAGGAGGGACAAGAGTTGTTCTGATGAGTACTTAACAGGGGCCATGCTCTCCTAAACAGACGCCAGCTCTATCGTCGGGTGAGGAAGGAGGGAGGGGTTGGGGGTGGAAAAGCGGCAACAGTTCTCGTCATATGCTGCATGCATCATAGCTGCTGCTAATGCCGCTTGGTTGCATTAAAACTAAAAGAAATGCTATAAACTGAAACTGAACTTGTTGCGTTACTGGTACTTTTTTATTTTTTCAGCACCGTTAGTCATGTCAATTATGCTTTTTCCCTGTATTTTATTAGCTTGTGGCATGCTGGTGCATCAAGAGGAAGGTTTGTTTATTGTTTCTACCTTGGATAAGTAAAATGACGGTGATAGAGCAACAGGCGGCTAGGCAATTATGGTAATATATGTTATATTGTGGTACGATAGATCATAAAATTGTTATACATGAACTATGTAAATTTAAATATGAAGAAAATGATTGAAGGATTTGGCTATGGTTAAGTCTATCTCATATAATAGTAGCTATCATATTATCACATTTTATATGATAATATGTGATAATATTGTAGCAGTGAGTTACAATGTGGGTAGTTCTGCCTAATAGCCTTTTGCTGGGTGCAACGCTATAGGTGGTTGGTGGGTCTGATCACGTTGGGTATGCACCATAATTGATAGTGGCCATGCAGGATTGCAGGCGGTAGGTGGGCCATTTTGTGGTTGCAGGCGTGACAGGTGCCGGTCGAGGGAACCTGGGAGTTTGAGGCCGAGGGGGACATCGGAGTCTGAGGTCGAGGGGATTCGACGGTCCAAGGCCAAGGGGATCTGGGAGTTTGAGGCCGAGGGGATTTGGGAATCCGAGGCTGAGGGGACCTGAGGTCCGAGGCCAAGGGGGACACCGGAGTTCGAGGCCAAAGGGATTCGGGGGGTCGAGGCTGAGGGGACCTGGGAGTTCGAGGTCGAGGGGACATGGGAGTTCGAGGCTAAAGGGGACACCGGAGTTCAAGGCCGAGGGGGTTTGGGGTCCGAGGCTGAGAGAGACATCAGAGTCCGAGGCTGAGGGGATTTGGGGGTTTGAGGCCTAGGGGACCTGGGAGTTCGAGGCTGAGGGGACATGGAAATCCGAGGCCGAGGGGGATACCGAAGTTTGAGACCAAAGCTTCATCAGATACTTGATCCGTTAGCTCTAACATTGCTTGATCAACCACATCAGATATCCAAATGAAAATTTTAATCTTATCCTTTGCGTTTCTTTGAAAAAGTGATTATGATTTTTGGCCCATAGCTCCCCTTTGCACAAAGGAAAGGATAAATACTTGATCTTATAGAATGCATTAAATAAGTACTATTTCATGATATCTAACTATTTAATAAAAAAATCTTAAATGTCATCTAGTGCCAAATCTTTCTCACGTATTTTCATGCAAATTAAGAGAAATTTTCTGCAACTCCTACTCAAAAGAACTAGGGGCTAAAATATTGGAATCCTTCAACGATCTCCAACTTTATCTCCTCTCAAACATTACTTCATTAAAGAATAGAATTAAATCTTAAAGCAATGATCATCATAAATGTTTTAAAAACTTTCTAATCTAATACATTTAATATTATTCTATAAATAATATAAAATATAATTTTTATAATTGCATGAGTGTTGATTTGATTTAAATTTAAAAATAGAAATAAAATTAAAGGTTTATAATTTAAAAAGAAATTTCTAGATAAATTTTATAAATTAAACTATCATGATATCCAAGGAATTATGAAAGGCTACAATTATGGGCAAGAACAACCATTTATTGCTATTAGTTGGCATAAATGCATCATGAATAAATTGCTAGGCTATCAACCAAAATGCAAAGTGTAGTAATTGGAGATGGATGTTGTAGGCAAGAATTGGTATACTTGCAGTCCCATAGTATGTAGGGTTTATTAACGATGGATAAACCACTTATTGGGTCAGCTTGCACTGAAATTTAATGGCAGAACTGATTCTACTATCATTGTGTATCCAACCAAGGTCAAAACAACATCTTTAATAATCAGCTATAAATATGATAAAAGGAAAATAAGGAACTATGCATGAATGCAGCAAACTGAATATATAGAAAAGCAGATAAAGCTGGTTCCCAAGCATGAGTAGAGCCAGGAATGATTCCTTGAGTAGCCACATAAATATTTAGCAAAGGATACGATTTATAAAAAAAATGACTTGTTCACATTTCCTGCATATAGTTGATCTATACAAATTAGAGGGACTTAACAAGTTTAAAACTCTTTCTAATGTTGGGCTTTCTAATACTATGACAACGTAAAATTATGCTTTAGAAGTTGCAAGTTGTATGACACACATCAGCGGTATTTTGCATAAAAGCATGTCTTGCATCATGCAATTTTTGAAGAATGATGTGGCTATATTGGAGTGGCATAAAATCAAAACCACAAACATAGAAAATGAAGCATAAGCTTTTAAAGAGAACCAAAAATCAACAAACAAAAAAAAAAAGAAAGAAAACTAAAGAATAGGAGAGGAGATGAGTGGTTACATGTTTTTCCTTTTTGGAAGCTATAAAATCATGTCCACACAAAAGCCAGTTATCATAAAGCTAAGATCTAGATGAAATGAAATGTGTGAACATATTTGCAGTGCTTCTGAAAGAAATTATCAACTCATATGCCCCACATTGAGACATTGAAAGATCTAAGAATCTAACAGCATCTGAAATCAGATATGCTTTCTACATGGCAAAAGTTTTGTCATTACACAAATTAAACAAAAGACTAAAGAAAATGCATGAATTTTAAAGTGAAATTTTTTAGAAAAGATAACTTTTTAAATAACTAGGCAATAAGAATATATAATTAAACAACTGAACAAAAGTAAGCTAAGTAAGCATCAGCCTTTGAGTAAATTGAATAACTTGTGGAATCCACAAGCACAATAGGTTAAGGATTTCAAACAAGGAGTTCTAACTGTTAAATTAATCAATAGTTTATCATTCTATATTATTATATCTTTTGTGACCTATATTCTTACAATGCAAATAATGTGCAAAGGAATCTAGCATTTATAATGTTTATTTTTTTTTGCTTTGATAGCTGTTTCCTTTTAATATTTGATTTATCATGTCCTTATTTTCTTCAGCATGAACTGCTATTCTGCTTTCTAGTTTTCAAAGTTATGTGCTCATCTTCTATAAATGTTCACAGTAAAAAGATTGATCTTTTCTTTATTCATGTTGTTGTTCCAATGGTCTTTTTTTTTTCATTATCTGGATGATATATTGCTTATCAGGTGAGTTTCCTATGATAATGTCAAAGTCAATTTTTTCTCCTTATAAAGTCAATTTTTTCTTTTTATTTAGTGAATGTGCTTATTGTCTATCATACTTGCATTTAGATATTTGCTTGGAGCTATACATGAAAACAGGGAATATAGTGATATCATAACAATAATGTCTTATGGCTTCTTATGTATTCAAATTTTGAAATAATGACACCTTTCGAAATTCTCTGTCATATTAAATTGTGATCATGAAACTAAGGGCTGTAGCAGTGGAGCACATATCCAAGGTGATGCTATTGTGATTTTTGATTATGCTCTTTCTATATTTGATTGGGCAGCTAAGTTGTTGAAAGGATTACATAGATGAAATTCTTGATTTTACAAGTTGGTGTAAGATTCAACTACCTTTGCATTTCTTTTTTTAGATACCAACTCTTTTCTTTTTAGCATTTATTAATCTCTGTGATAATCTCTAGCTCCATCCTACTTGTAAAGCTGAAATTTTGCATGACACCTTGAAAGGCATCATGTCTATTCTTATGCATGTTGGGTTTTCTATTTTTTCCCTTTTTTTATTTGGTATAAAGTAAACTTCTTGTATAATTTTGCATTTGCTATTAAGGATATTTTAAAAAAGTTTTGCTTTTGCTGGTCATGGTTTTGAAACTTTTGAAATTCTAGTATCAGTAAGTTTATAATAACCTAACTTTAGTTATGTTTTTAATTAAGATTTTATTATTTGATAGGTTTCAAAACTGGCTCTTTGAATCAAAATCTACTAATTTTTTTATTGGACTGGAAATATGGGACATTTCTTTAAAATCTTTTGATACATGAATCTTATTATGGGGTATGTTAACTTTTAACCAACATGCTAGATTTATCTAAATGTTATTGGCTTTTAGGATGAAGGTGCAGGTGGTAGATAATAGGAAAAAATATGTCTTGGAGTTGTTAGGTTCTAAGAAAAATTTTTCAAGAATTTTGGTTGCTTTGGATATGATTTCATGTCAAGCAACATTATTGAAGACTTGGGAACGGTGAGTTCTAAGGTCTCACAAGCCAGAAATTCGTTCTCTCATCCATAGCCTTCTTTCTACCTGGAAATAAAAGGCTGAACGTTTTGCCTTTTGTTACCTTGCTATCAATTACAATCAAGCAAGTAAGCATTCCACATGTGCCACTTTTCTTTTTTATCTTGTTTATTATACAAAGCACTTGCAAGCTTCTTTTTGACCATTAGTGGTACAAGAAATTTGGATGTTACTTTTGCACTTTGAATTTTATTTGTTCTGGGCATGAACACTGACTAGTTGCTAAAAGCACATAATTTGTGAGCTTGCTTCTCCTAATATCTTTTTGGATTTTTATTGTAATGTAGTCTAGTTGTAGGATCCAAATAGAGTGTAAGCTCCTATTAACATAACTATGTACTTTGCACTAGTAGCAGTGCAATGAAGAGCAGTGTTTCCACTTTGTGAAAATGTTCAAAACTATTATACATCCAAGAGAGGTACAATATAATTACTTTCTTTTTATCTGATGCCTAGATACTCCTTTGAAACTATTCTCATGTTTGCACTGAATCACATTTGGAAATTAATATTGGAGTTTTAAATCAAATAAATATCGTTGTAACCACGCTAGAACCACCATCAGATTGCTTATGCGGAAATGTTAACTTGTTTTCTTTACCTTTGTAAGCAACAACTAGCTTAATTAAGCATTATTGGATGATTAGTAGTGAACTACTGACTTGATAAAACAATTTATTACTTGGTCTGCAACTTAAAATAAATCACCATCAGGTTTCCAAGGTAATAAGTTGAGATGGATTTTTGTCCACTTAGGATGTAATGAAGTTACATTTATATCAATTCCACTAGCTGATTGTTTTTTCTAAATTAATTTATATGTGCTTTGCCTTTTGAATTATCATTAAAGGATCCTATATGCAATTTTTCCTACCAATATTATCATTGTAGGGAGTGCAAATTCTCATTTCGAGCTTAATTTGGCAATAGGACTTCTTATGAGGTGATTGATCTCGACCTTAAATCAGGATTCCCTTTTGGCTTCATCGGGCTTAATCTGACTTGATGTAGTTGATCTAACTCCATTTGAACTCAATCACAACCTAATCTGACTTGATCGTCACCTTGGATTTACTAATTTGTAGAGAGAAAAAGGGGTGCCATAGTCCTATAAGTTGCAATTTTCAATTCTGGGATGAATATAAAATGCAACAATCTAACTTTGTTTAGATATATATTTGATGCATTCAAATCCAATATCTGATGTAGTGCTCTGTTGTGTCACCCATGATCGATATTGTAAATTCAGCTGCTTGTGCTAGTTGCACACTTAATGATAGTTTTTTAATCTTTGTTGGCTTTTCATTTTGCTATTACAATCATGGCCATATACATATAATGTGAGTGTTGTTACAGTTTTAGAGGCTTGGCGCTTAATGGCTTTTGAAGTAATAGGGGGCCTTTTAGATTAATGTATAGTTTAGGATGCTTTGACATGATGCCTTAAACTACCAATATTATCATTGTTTATGAAAGTTAGCTCAAATTATTAACACTTAAGATATTTGATGTGTTGCCATATTATATGCTGAAACATGCTTTATACAATAAAGCTAAATTAGCATGCTATTTCTGTGATCTTATTCTAAAAGAGATGCCTGAATAAGAGGATCTATGCCTGAATACTTCTTGACTGTATTTGCATTCTTTTATTTCATACTTAAACATTATTTCATATGATATTTGCTGAACTTGATTACTTGAGCATGATCTTAAACATATCATGAACTACAAGTTTTATTGGCCACTGGAGGTGGGCATCTTGTTTACATAGAAATTGGGAATGGCAAGTTGGTTGAAGCAAAACAAGCTAGTAAAAGTTAGTGACCGCAAGGACACTTCATGGCTAGGAGAATGAAAGAGTCTTATAACTCAAACTCTCTTGCAGGAACTTTAAAATATCCTATTCTAGAAAGACCAAATGGGGTATTGGATCTAATTCCATTTACCTTGAAATTTCATTGCCACCATCTAAGATTTTCTGTGCATGTTTTTTTCAACAAGACCTAAAAGGACTCCAATTTTACAACCAACTAGTTCAAGAAAACTATTGAACGACACTTTTGTTTTACAAACTTTCTAGCATAAGGTACTTGACCATTGTGCAGAATTTTCTTAAAGGGTCTCCACTGCCTTATTTAGGCTATCACCCTCTTGAACTTCCTGTTGCTTAAGACAAACCTAGAGCTCCACCTCTTATCACATTTAAATTGAGTTTATTTTCATTTCACAGAAAGTTGGTTCTACTCCTATGCTTTCCTCTGGAAATTTTATTGTAAGACTTGCTTATGATCAAGATCTTACATACTTAAATTTACTAAAC
Source organism: Calamus simplicifolius (assembly GCA_900491605.1). Classification (NCBI taxonomy): domain Eukaryota; kingdom Viridiplantae; phylum Streptophyta; class Magnoliopsida; order Arecales; family Arecaceae; genus Calamus; species Calamus simplicifolius. Next base: position 328,478 of record UESW01004895.1, on the reverse strand, counting down.
AATCATGGTCAAACATCATGTGCCTTATGCTGAACACCTTGATATCACTTACTTTTGTTGTCAAGAATATAACTTTTAATAGTTGAATTTACTGACCAAGCTATGTTGCCCTTTTTGCTTGAGTACCACTCATCAAGTTCTCATTGATTTGAATATTCTTAGGTCCTATATTCATCTTGGATGCTTATTGATCTAATAAAATCCTAAAACCCTATTTTATATTGGATGACTATTAATCTAATAAAGAAGAAAGTGGTAACCATCATCTACACCAAAGCTTTAAGTTTAATTCCTTTTCGCATATCCATGTTTCTTAACCAATTTCTTGATAAATTTGGTGTACTTACTCTCAATACATTTAATAAAAAATAGTTGATCTTTCTTATATCTGGAGTTTAACATCTTTACAAATTATTTTTACACCTTTAACGCATCTAATGATACAATGCTATTGTTTTACCTCTTGGAATGAATCATCGGATTATAAGATAATATTTTGGATACCTTATGACCAAGAGTGTATTTTTGTGGCAGCAGAAATTCTGGGAGAAACATTTTAATCTTTTCCTTGTTGTCTTGAAGTTTAGTCTATGTTGGTGCCATGTTTTATACTGAAATGTGTTTGTTGATGGCTCCTTTGTTTGAAAGTTTCTTTTTCTTTTTCATTTTTTCTTTTTATGCTTTCTCTCTTTGTAGCTCGCATCAATCTTCTTGTTTCTGTTTTCTAGAGTGGTGCAAACATTTTATAAGATGTCTCTTTTGGGTTTAGCCAAACCATACCAAACTGGTTCAGCTCAGAACCGTTCAGGCTTCTAGTTTGGTATGAGGGGTGAACCATCCTGAACCGCCTACATTGCCCCTGTATGGCATATCAAATTACCCCGTACTAAATCAAACCATCCAATTTGGCTTGGTACAATGGCAACATGGGGTGGGGACTTCTCGGTCCACTTAATCAATACATCACCGATTTGGTACATTGCATACTCAACTGCATCGTTTCAGTATTGGCATTTGGTATGATAGACCTTGGCCTCTTCAACTTCTTATTTACTATACTCTTTGACTGAGCAATAACATCTAATTATTGGTAATAGTGAAAATCATTGCTCTAAAAAAAAGATTATATGAAGCTATAAGTTCATTCATTCAGACTTGAATATCTAGCTAATCAATGCTTGTCCATAAGTTACTATATTAGACCACTAGATCACATAAAAAAGTACTAAAGATATTTCTACTTAAAAATAGGATAATCTTGCTAAAGGATAGTCTTTATTTGATAATTAAAGATTGTTTGGAGGAAATGTAGTGTGATACTTTGTTTGTTTGTTTTTTTTTTAATTAAGGGGTTTTCTCATATTTTAAAATGAAGCTAGCATTCCTATTTTTTTCTGTATTTGAGGGTGTCCTTAATTTATATTATAGTTATTTTTTGTGTACCTTATATTACTAATTATCCTTTTCAGCATTAATTTATAATATGTCAATCTTTATTCTAGGCATTGATATTTTTCTTGTTGAGCTAGTATCTTTGTTTGCTTTGCTAGAACACCTTGATTTTATCGGTGAAGGCAAGATGATAAAATTGGAGTTACGAAGTGATTTTTCAGAAAGTAATTCCTCATAAGTTGAACCATTTACTAGTACATTTGTCACTGAATGAATTCTGTTTTAGTTTCTATTTCATTTGAAAGTATCTACTAGCTTATGCCATTCTTTATTTTGTAGGTGTAAATTATTTCCTCTTTGTCGTGTAGTATAAGGAAGTCTATTTATGTAACTTTGGCTGAAGAAAACAGGTACCACTAGCTTACATCATTGATTTTATTATTGTTATCATTGGTAGGTATTTCTTCATACTTCATTGCCAATATTTGGATTATTGATGATTTTGGTTTTCTGCAATTTTGACATTAGTGGAGAAAGTGGATGATTTTGGTATATTGCAAATGTGCTTATATTGGGTACTATTCCCTGGTGCTTCATATTGTAGTTACTATCGTACAAACGTTTATGTTTTTTATATTCTTTTCTTAGTAGTAGTTTACAATGTATCAATGTCCCCTGGTCCCTTTTATTATGGTACTTGCCATATTTTGAAACATGCTTTACTGCAATGTGTGGTGAACTCCATTTCTTCTTGTTATTATGTTTGGACTATCTTTTGATTTTTTTTCATTGCTATGCTGCACTTCGAAAGTATTGGATTGCAGTGGTTTGATTGTTCTTTTAATTTTTATGATGAATTTCTGATATTTGACAGTGGGGTGATGATGGTATCTTTTCCTATGCTAGTTGATCATCAGGAACTATGAAGGTTAATTTATTATTTATCCTATTGTAGATAAACAATAAAAAGTTGAATGCAGTTTAAATATTTTTATATTATTTTTCATACAAAAATAAGAATAGAAAATAAAGATTAAAAAATTAAAAAACTATAGGTGTAAATGATATATCCTTTAATTCTTTCATTTATCCTTCTAAGAGATGCCATTCATAAGAAAATAGAAAATAATTTAAAATTTTATAGTGTTGAATAATTTTATTAATTAGATTCTTGTTTGGAATTTAATATTTATGTGAAGAAGATGAAGCATTAATTTTTGGAGGCCAAAAAAAAGGAAAAAGGAAATTGCTCCCATTTCCATGCTTTTTTGTCTAGCATAAGGGCCTGCGCTAAGTAATGCAAATCAACTATTTACCCTATTATTATTAGTTGATAAGGTTTAGTCTTTCGGCATTCTCTTCACTGACTCCACTAAATAATGGTGCTAAGATGATAATCACCTATTGAGGCATATGATTAAATAAGTTTACTAAATATTCTGCTAACATTGTAGCTGCAAGCAAATGTGAGACTTGAAATTGGCATCTTGTGGGCACAAGATGATTAGAGTTGTTCAGGGCAAGTTTAGGAGATTGTTAGAGGAGTTTAGCATGGCTAGTTTGGTGTGAGGCAGTGTTAAGTGGTATTAACCTGGATTCTAGGAAGATATAGCATATGTGGGGCTTGGTGGATGGTTGGGATTTGCAAAGTTCACAGCTATGATATCTAAGCAAAATCACAAAATTAGGATGCACAAATGAGATGGCTTAAGATATAATTTGGAAGGTCAGGATTTTACTTGATACGGTGGGGCATTCTTGGCGGAGGGGTTCTCTAGGGTTTCCTTCTGACTAGTCTCTCTTTCTTGCGGTCCAATTTCAGTCTTGATTTTCGATTGCAATGCTCTAGAATCTTATAATATTATAATATTCTAAATCATTTATGTTAATATTATAAATTATTTATGTTCCTTTCTAAATCATTTCTAAATCATTTATGATCTCAGGCCTAAACTTCCGCACCCATGTGAAAAAAATGCCATCGCTCTCTCTCCAGTCCTTCCAAGCTTCATAGTTAATTAGGGGCTATAACGTAATTACATCGTATGATCCAAAAATAGGACAAATTATTACCATCCCACCAGAAAATTTCAAAAGAATCGTGAGGAATACGTCATTATTAATTTCTCATTTAATGTCTCATATAAATATATATATACACCCAAATAAATCCTTCATCAATATCCCTAGTAGTAACTCTATGCACCCCAATTCCATTCGCAAGAGATTTTTATTGGATGTTGGAAACTATTTCGGCAATTTTTATTGGGCCTTAGAGATTTTTTTATCTATTTATATGGGGGTTCTGCCTCGCATCCGAATAGATTATTTTATTTTATTTTTAATTTGATATAGCTCCTTCTAGATATGCTAACTCCGCCCCATGTTCCAATCCAGCGGAACCCCTGCCTCCTTCTCCCTCCATGTGTCCTCCCACTCTACCCCCTTGACCGCATTAAACTTTTTAAAACCTCTTCTTAATCTAACTTAATTGTGAAACAGACGTTGGATCTTAGATACCGTTCTGAAAAAATATAAAATTATTGACTTTCAAGGCTAGATAGAAGTCACCCTCCTTCGACACACCATCCGCTAAGGCAAACATGGTCACCTCGTGGTTGAGGTGGTCCACTTCTAACATGGCCATGTTAAAGCGGCCGAGATAATTCTTCAAAGATTCCTCCTTCTGTTGCTTGACCTTGGAGAGAAAATCGGACCTCCGCCGGTGGTGGCGACTGTTGATAAATTGGTTGATGAATAGGCAGCTCAGCTCGTCAAAAAAATTGATGGAGCCTGGCTTCAAGCTATTGAACCATGTTCTAGCAGACCCCTTAAGAGTAGAGGGAAAGGCTCTGCACAATATCACATCTGACGCTCCGTGGAACATCAAGATGGATCAAAAGCTGCTCAAATGGTCATAGGGATCAGTGGATCCAAGGTATGGTTCGATGATGGAAAGCTTGATATGAGGAGGGATCAACTCCCTCATGATCTCCTCAGAGAATGGGATGCCTTGCTCCACCTTCGATTGGAGAGGAGGAGCTTACCTGACGGCATCCAGCTCTTGATGCCATTCCTGGCGCATCTTTTGAATTTATCGTTAGATCCCCTCATCTCAGGTAGTAGGGAAGATCGATCGAGGAGAGTATGGTGATGGCATTGAGTCATGATGGGAGGACATCGGAGAAAGAGAGCGAGCTCGCCAAAATCTGGGCGGGCTTTCCCTTCACCCCTTTGCCACGTCGGTCTAGCTCCCCTATGCTGCTAGGGATGGCTTGCAACCTCGGGCAGGATGGAAGAAGAGATCATCGGTGGAGCAGAGGCAGCAACTCCATCAGGGAGTTGTGGAGCAGGGGTAGTCGGACGGGGAGCCCCTTGGAGCCCTTGGATCAGCTGTGTGAGGGCTTGCACTTGTTGAACTAGTGTAGCGAACTGGTCCTGGATCATCGCAGTCACTGGTGGTGAGAGAGTCTCGGCCGACGGCGATAGTGGAGGCACGACATTGTTTGTGGGATCAGACCTCTGGGAGGTGGCCTAATCCTAAGCATCAAAAGTGGTTCTCCTTCGATTAGCCGTTGAGGGGTTGTAAGTGTGACATCATTTTCTTCATGTTTTGATGTCTTTGTAGGGATGTAACTGATCGTCCGATGGTTATGTCATAGGGATCAGGTCCGAGTTCGAAACTTAGATGAGAGGAATGCTCGCAATCGACTATGACAGTTCGAGCAAAAAGAAGGGTATGAAGCATCGTCATACCGCTTCGTCGACTCCTATGAAAAGAAAGAGGGCTAGGCTTGAATGAAGCCATCCTCTTCATCTCCCTCCAGACTACAACTAGCTCTGCTGAGCCATTCACAAGAACTGGTTGAATCCCAACCTTTGAGCCTGCCGAGGGGGGACATTGTGGAGGAGCCAGTCCTAGCCCCTATCCTGGCACTGGAACTTGGGGAGCAAGCACCTGGGAATGAAGCTGGAGAAGTGGCAGCTCGGGAAGAGTAAGAGCCTATCACTTGCCTAAGCCAGCGGATGATGATTTCTGGGTAACAAAATTTCTTTATCCCATGGCTACCGACATGTATTATCTTGAAGGGGAAGGTTCTATGAGTCCGCAAAGGTTGAGGGAATTATTTTTCAAAGATCGAATGGCTGCTCTCGCGGCGAGTGTTGTCCCGCCTTTAGTAGGGTCCCCCCCTCGTCGGGTGAAAGAGAAAGAAGAAAGAAGGGATTTACCGAATGGAGAAGGAGTTCCCTTGATGAGGACCGATGAGCCAGGACCCTCGGGGACGTCGGCAGGTGACGAGGAGGGGATAGGTCGGCTTAGCCCCCTCCTCAATCCCTTGGGTCGTGCTACTGAAGAGTTGCAATCCCGGATTAACAACTTTTTTAATGTTTTTTATACAAGAGAGCATGTCATTTATCTCGAAGAAGGAGAGGACAGTCATCGAAAAGTTGCTTTTTTGATTGAGGGATTTGAAATGCCTACTGACTTGGATGACTATGCATCGGTCCTCAGCCAATACATCTTAAGGGATATGAATTTTTCCTGCATTCAAGTGAGCTTTCTTCCTTTCTTTGCTTTCTTAGATATTTTGCATAGTTTTTTCAAATTTAATCATTTGGCTCTATTGCAGGCAATTCTCCTCCAGCGGGTGCTCTATAGGTGCTTGATCTCCACTAACAAATGCAACAGACAGATCTCACACGAGGTTGAGACACTCCATGCCAAAATAAACTCGATCGATCAGCACTCAGAAGAATTAACAAGAGTACAAGTTGAGCTTGATAAAGCCAGGAGGTCAGGCGAAGATGCCCGATCAAAGGCGTTACGAATTTGGGCTGAGGCAGCCGAGCTTGAGGAGGCTCGAAAAGTAACCGATGAAGCTTGGTCAGAATTGTTGAGGTTCCAAGGTGAGGCCCAAATTGACTCCCTTAATAGTAGGGCCGCCAAGGAAAAATCTCATTTTGAGGCTCGACTTGAGTCCTATCAGAAGCAAATTGCCGATCTTACAGCTGAACTACGTTAGGTACGATCTAACGATTCCAGGGACCGAATGGACCTTGAACATGCTCTGACGGTTCCAGGGACCAGGTGTAGAAAAGAGAGGGAGAAGACTCGGAGAAGGGCCAAGAAAGCAGACATCAAAGTTGCTCGCTATGTTAAGGAGGTATGTTTTCTTACTATCTCCACGTAACGGCCTATTTCTTCCTCATAGTTAGAGCTGACTCGACCATTTATTTCATTTACTAATTTTTCTTCTCTAGCTAGCGAAGACTAAGGTCGAGGTGGTTGATCAAGTGAAAGCTCTTGTTGGCCCAGATGGCAACCCAAGGAGGGGGGGGGGGTGAATTGGGTTCTAAAAAATTTAACACTTTAAAACTTAAAACCAATTTCACAACGATTAAGTGCATTAGTGAAGTGATGCAGTAAGTGATGAACATAATATAAATGAGAGAGAGAGAGAGACAAAAGCACGACAAACACATATATAGTGGTTCGGTGTATCCCACACCTACGTCCACTCCCAAGCAACTCTTGGGTCCACACTATAATCCCCTGATTACAGTTGAGTTGTTTTACAAGCTCACAACTCTAACTTGTTGTTTTACACGGGGTCACAACGAACCCAGCCGATTTTCACAAGTTCACCAGCACAAAACCTTAACCCAAGCTAAACTTAGCTTATTCCCGAGGTAAACTACCTCAACTAATTCAATCCCCCTGATTGAATTAGTAAACAGCAAATCAAAATAATGTTTACAGCCAAGTAAAGCTCCTTAAATGAGCAAATATGCAATGTAAATAAACAAGGGTAAGAAAAGCCTGATTGAAGCCAAGTGGATTTGAGCTTTTCTTCTTTTCCTCCTCTCTTTTGAATAGTTGAATCAAGCTTCAGCTCTGATTCTTGATCAAAATCTGTTGGAGAGAACTTTGAGGAAATAGGGCTTTTGCTCTTCTCTTTTCTCCTTTGAAAATCCTCCGATTTTGAACTTTTAAGGCTTGGGATTTCTCTTGAATCTCCCTTTGAATGATAGGCGTGGACTTAGAGATTCCTCTTTGAAATATCTCTCTTTTTCACTGGGTATTTTCCTTGATTTTTCATTATTTTTCTCTCTATTTTTACTCTCTTTTTCGAACGGACAAATCCCCCCTTTTTATAGATTTTTCAATCCGATATTAGGTGAGAAAATAGCCGTTGAAATGTACCTTGGATGATTCTCAACGTAAGAAAATATATCCGTTGAGGGTTAAGTAGAAAAATATATCCGTTAGAGCTGATCTGGCACTTTTGAAAATCGTCCTCTGATAGGTTAGAGTCGGCTCCAACTTTTCATGTATCGGCTCCAGATTGTCTTCCCAAAATAGCAAAAAATTGATTCGATGTGGAGTTGGCTCCGACTTTACAAGGTGTCGACTTACCGCTGACTGGAGTCGGCTCCCGATTTCTGAAGTGTCGGCTCCAAGAATTGCTTCGAAAACATAGTCTCTGTGAATCAGGTTAGAGTCGGCTCCCGAAATCCATGTATCGGCTCTGGCTTCTGAAGCAGAAAATAGTTTCTCTGTATCTCAGGTTGGAGTTGGCTCCACCAGGCTGAGTGTCAGCTCCAAAAATTCAGGTGTCGGCTCCGAAACTCTAGGTGTCGGCTCCGAGCCATGCCAAAAATATTGAACTATTCTGATACGCCCTGGGGTCAGCTCCAGCCATAGTAGGTGTCGGCTCCAAGTTTGAACTTAAATAAATTCCATTGAAATTCGATTCAAAACCGATTTCTAAGTACCATTTGGATAAATAACCGATCTTAATTCCCGAAACACTTATCAAATCTATCAGAAACACAATGAATATACTCATGGCTTTTGTTAATCATCAAAATCAATAATTATGTAAATAATTTTTTAATAATTTTCCCAACAATCTTTTCCTTTTTGATGATGACAAAAACATTGAGTATATACATAATCAATTAATGCATAATTGACAAAATATTTTAAAATTAAGGTTAAGCTCCCCCTTAATGAGATAGCTCCCCCTATGTGTGTGCATATGTTAAGTTTATTGAAACTTTATTGCATATCTTAATTCTTTTGATATAAATGTTCATTTAACATATATTATCTTCATTATCTTTTACCATTGTATATGCATATACAAATATCTTTTCTTTCCCTTATCTTTATGCATATACAAATATCTTTTCTCTCCCCCTTTTTTGTAATCAACAAAAAGGTTAAGAAGGAGGTTCGTATAGCTTAAATTAACATCAACATAGGAGTTGAATAATTCAAACATCAAAATCAAAGGTTAACTCAAAATTCAAGCAACTTAATATCAAAATTCAAGTATGATATTCATTGAATATTGAAACATTACAACAAAATGTTCATTTCACTAAACTTCATTACATCATTCAAAATGTAAACAAAATCAAATTACATCATGAAGCAAACTAAACATCAAAATCTAAGAAAATCTAAGAAGTCTCTTAAGCTCTTCTAAGATCTTTCCATGCCCTCTCCTTGTATCTTTATAAAATCATTTAACTTCCTCTCAACAAAAGCAGATGCAACAGTGACTTTTTCTTGTAACTCTACATTACACTTTGAATATGTATCAGAATCTCCTCCAATGTCCTTGATCTTCTCAAAAATTTGCATTAAATCATATTTCAAAGCCTCATAAGAAGTTCCAAAGGATGATTCAATTCTGTTTACTTTATCTTCAAAGGAGTAATACAACTCTCTTATACTCATAAGTCTATTATCAAATTCAATCTTCATTCTTTCCTCGTGACAAGCAAAGAGTTCCTTTAGTTGCTCCATTTGAATTGAAGAAAATCTAGAAGTAGAACAGAAACATATGCAGGTGCTAGTATAGGTGCTGGTGGTGGTGATGATCTACTGGGCTTAGGTGAAGGATGCCTCATGGATGGTCCAGCCTCTGATGGTGCAGTAGCTCCAGTATCAGCTGCCTTGTCCTCTAGGTGTCCCTTCCTTTCCTAATTACCATTAATCTTCATGAACCCCATACGGTGCACAGTGGCAATGCTATAGTAATATGTGTGCCTAAGGTTCTTCATGGATTCATTATCTGAGATAACTACCCCTTGGCTCTGAAATGCTAATGTCAAAATCATGCCATAAGGCAAAGTTGATCTCTTCTTGCTACCAGCCTCAGTCATATATCATATCATCATCCCAGCTAAATTTATTGGCTGATCTGTCAGAATACTGTCCATGATAACAATGTCTCGCTCTGAGACATACTCAAATCTGCCGGTCTTTGGGAATAAAATGACCACAAATATTATGTAATAATCTAAGCTCTAGGGGCAACTGGTTTGCCCTAACCTCTTCAAATTATATAACTTCTCTTCCAAGCATTCTAGATAAAGCTCCTACTCTCTCACTATGGAATTTGCAATTAAACCAACAACATGAATCTCTAAAAGGTTTCCTAATATCTCAGCAGTCAAATGAATTCTTCCTCTAACAAAACTTACAAGACATCCATCTCCTCTCGACAAATTATGGTAAAACTACTTAATTAAACTAGGATAAGTAGGAACGTCAAGAGAACATACCTTTTCCCAACCTAATTCCTTTAACTGCCGCCCAATGGAGAACCCTCTATCTCAAAGAATGAAAATCAACCTTCCTACCCATAGTGATCACACGGCCAGCAAGGGTGTCGATTTGAGGTGAAGAAGGGCTTGGAATGGTGCTTGGTGTCGAAACGGATGAGGTAGAGGATGAACTCGGGGAGAGTTGTCGCACTGGACGCCTCACCGTTCATTTTTCGGTTGTCACCGCTCCACCAAACAAGGATCCCTATGTTTGGGTGCCATTGAGTGCTAGGGAATGGTTAATTTGAGAAATCTTGGGTTTTGGGAAGAGTTAGGAAGGATTTGGAAAAGTTTGGAGAAGTTTGAAATGAGAGAGGTGTCGACTCTCCCTAGATAAATTAACTTGGGACCACTTGGAGTTGACTCCCGCAAAGCGAGGTGTTAGCTCCAGGTCGCTAACACAGTCAGTGCCCAAAGTGGAGTCGACTCTGGAAAGGCAGGTGTTGGCTCCAAAATCTCAAGCAAAACTGGAGTCGACTCCAATAACTATGGTGTCAGCTCCAAGACAGTTTTAGGGGAAAAAAATAAAAGTTTCAAGGAATCTGAAACTTGTCCGGATATCATCAAATTTTGGATAAATCAACTTTGGAATGTGATGAATCAAGGGGCTCAAATATCTAGATAAATTATCCTTAAAATCATAAGAAAATTTTTAAAAAATGATTGAACTCTAGATACTCATTCCTAGGAGATTTAAAATTCATTCCAATGGATCACAAACTCCTAATTCTTCTCTAAGATAACAAAATCTTTCTTCACTTAGGGGTTTTGTAAAAATGTCAGTTAATTGTTCATCATTACAAACATAATCAAGACAAATGTCATTATTAGCTACATGTTTTCTAATAAAATGATATCTAATTTCAATGTGTTTAGTTCTTGAGTGTTGTATAGGATTTTTAGTTAAGTTTATTGCATCAGTGTTATCACATCTAATTGGTGTTTTATCAAGTGTTATACCATAATCTTCAAGTTATCGCTTAATCCAAAGGATTTGAGCACAACAACTTACAGCTGCAACATATTCAACTTCAGTAGTTGATAATGCAACTGAATTTTGCTTTTTGCTAAACCAAAAGATTAAGTTACTTCCTAAGAATTGGCATGCACCACTTGTACTTTTTCTATCCAATTTATAACTAGCATAATCAGAATTAGAATATGCAATCAAATTTAGTATTGAGTCTCTAGAATACCATAATCCTATATTTTTAGTTTCATTTAGATATCAAGTATTCTTTTTACTACAATTAAGTGAGATTCTTTAGGTTCAGATTGATATCGTGTACATAAGCACACAGCAAACATAATAGGTCTACTTATCGTTAAGTAAAGTAATGAGCCGATCATACCTCTATAATGCTTTTGATCAACAGACTTACCATCTTCATCTTTATCTAACTTGCATTAAGGACTCATTGGTGTTTCGAGAGGTTTGACTAGTTCCATACCAAACTTCTTGAGAATTTCTTTTATGTACTTTATTTGGTTGATAAAAATTTCCTCTCTTTCTTGTTTGATTTGTAGTTCTAGGAAGAAGTTAAGTTCTCCCATCATGCTCATCTCGAATTCACCCTGCATTAACTTTGTAAATTCTTGACACAAAAGATTGTTAGTAGCACCGAATACAATATCATCTACATAGATTTGTACTACTAATAAATCTTTATCTTTTCTTTTTAAAAATAGAGTTTTATCAATATTTTCTCTAGAAAAATTATTTTTAATTAGAAATTTGCTTAATCTACCATACCAAGCTCTAGGTGCTTGTTTTAAACCATAAAGTGTTTTGTGTAATTTAAAAGCATGATTTAAAAATTCATGATCTTCAAAACATGGTTGTTGTTCTATAAAAACTTTCTTATTTATAAAACCATTTAAAAATATACTTTTAACATCCATTTGAAATAAATTAATGTTCATATGACATGCAAATGCAAGTAATAGTCTAATTGCTTCTAATCTAGCTACAAGTGCAAAAGTTTCATCAAAATCAATTCCTTCTTCTTGATTATATTCTTTTAAAATTAATCTAGCTTTATTTCTAATTACTATATCATTTTCATCTAATTTATTTCTAAATACCCATTTAGATCATATAACAGAATGACCTTTTGGTCTATCAACTAAGGACCATACATTATTCCTAGTAAATTGATTTAATTCTTCTTGCATAGCTAACATCCAATTACTGTCTTTTTTAGCTTCTTCAATAGTTTTGGGTTCTATATGAGACATAAATACAAGATGATTATTGTTGTTCCTCATTGATGATCTAGTTCTTACTCTTTGAGATGGATCACCTATGATTAAATCCTTTGGATGACCGTAAGCATATCTCCAATCTCTAGATAGATCTACATCATTACGAGTAGTATCAATAACATCATCCTTAGGTGAGTCATCATCTTTAGCTTCTGGTTCATGGTCTGAAGATACATCTATATTTAATTTTTTAATATCTATTTCAAGTAAATTTATATCTTCCTCATCATCAATCTTTTTCGAACTTGATGCTAAAGACTCATCAAAAACTACATGAATTGATTCTTCTACAATTAAATATTTCTTGTTAAATACTCTATAGGCTTTACTAGATGTAAAATATCCTAAGAATATGTCTTCATCAGATTTAGCGTCAAACTTCCAAGATTATCCTTACCATTATTATGAATAAAACATCGACAACCAAATGCATGAAAATAACTAATGTTGGGTTTCCTATTATGCCATAATTCATAGGGAGTTTTCTTAAGAATTGGCCTAATTAAAGCTCTATTAAGGATGTAACATGCTATGTTTATAGCTTCTGCCCAGAAGTACTTTGGGAGTTGGCTTTCACATAGCATGGTACGGCCATATATTCTAATATTCTATTTTTTTTTTACGACTCCATTTTGTTGTGGTGTTCTAGGTGCAGAAAAATTATGATGAATGCCATTTTTAATACAGAAATTTTCAAATTTATGATTTTCAAATTCTGTGCCATAATCACTTCTAAGAGACAGTATGTTAGTGTTTTTCTTATTTGTGACTTTCTTGAAGAATTTCAGAAATATCAAGAAAGTCTCATCTTTGTGAGCTAAAAATAATACCCAAGTGTATCTAGAATAATCATCTACTATTACAAGACCATATTTTTTTCCTCTTAAACTAGTGGTTCTAGTAGGCCCAAAAAGGTCCATATGTAGTAGTTCAAGTGGCCTAGTAGTTGAAACAATATTCTTGGATTTGAAAGAATTTTTAGTTTATTTTTTAAATTGACATGCATCATAAATTCTATTATTTTTAAAATCTAGTTTTGGGAGTCCTTTAACTAAGTCCATTCTAATTAATTTTGAAATTAGGTGTGTGCTTGCATGACCTAACCTACGATGCCATAACCATCCGATCTTATTAACCTTAGCATTATCAGTAATTAAGCAATGGTTACTAGTAGACAGATTGTCTAAATCAATTAAGTATACATTGTCATTTCTATTTCCAACAAATATAATGCTATTGTCAATGGGATTATAAACAGTGCAAATAGAAGCTTCAAAGGAAACTTTGAAACCTTTATCATACAATTGCCTAATGCTAATTAAATTATGTTTTAAACCATCAACATATAAAATATTTTCTATAAAAGTGGATGGAGTTATTTGAATTTTATCAAATCCTATAATTTGGCTTTTGCCATTATCTTCAAAAGTAACAACTCCTCTTTTATCTTCAAGGATGATGAATTGCTCCTTGTTATCCGTCATATGTCTTGAGCAGCCACTATCAAGGTACCACTTTTGTTTTGATCCTTTGGCCGCAAGATACTCCTGCAAAATAATCAATTCTTTTGTTTAGGTACCCAAGCTTTCTTGGATCCTTCATGGTTAGTCGCAATAAATATTATTCCTTTAGGAACCCATATTTTCTTACCTTTAAGTATTAAATTCTCATTAGATTTTCTAAAATTGCATTCATATGATTTATGTCCCTTTTTGTTGCAATGATAACATAAAATATAATTTTTACTTAGTTTCTTATTAAAGAAATTGTTTACATACTTTTGTTTCTTGTGAGGTCTATATCCTAATCCAGCTTTATCAAATACAACTTATTGATTACTTAAAAGTAAATTTAATTTTTCTGAGCTATATGTAAATCTATCAATAATATTCTTATATTTATTAATTTCTTTCGTTAAGTTAATATTTTTATTAGAAATTGATTCTTTTTCTTTTAGTAAAACTTCACTTTCAGATTTTAGATTTTTAACCTCAAGAATAAGTTCATTTTTCTCTTTGAGAAGATTTAGGTTTTCAGTTTTTAAGGACTTGTTTTTCATTCTCAAAACCTTAAAATCACTAACTAACTCATTAAAAGCATCATATAATTCATCAAATGTAAAGTCATCATTAGGGGTTTCAGTACATACATCATTTTCGTCATTTGCCATAAAGCATATGTTTGCAACTTCTTTTTGATCTTCTTTGGATGAAGATTCTTCACTATCACTCCATGTTACAACATAGGCCTTCTTCTTCTTCTTGTAACCCTTCTTTAGTTGAGGACATTCAGATCAAAAATGCCCCAGCTTTTTGCATTCATAACATGTCAAGGGTTCTTTTTCTTTATCTTTATCCCTTTCTTTTTCCTTTTCTCCTTTCATTTTGATTCCAGATTTTCTTTTGTGGAAGGGTCTCCTTCTTTGCATAAACTTTCTAAGTTTATTTGCAAAGAGAGTTGTTTCATCATCTTCATCATCATCTTCACTGCTACTCTTCTCATTTTCTGCAGCCTTGAGAGCTATTGTTCTCTTCTTCTTGATATCTTCCTCTTGATGTTGCTTCATTGTCAGCTCATGGGTCATTAAGGATCCAAGTAGCTCCTCCAAAGGTAGAACATTCAAGTCTTTGGCTTCTTGGATTGCAGTTACTTTTGCTTCCCATGATCTTGGAAGAGATCTAAGAATTTTGCGCTCTAATTCAGAATTAGTATAAGTCTTACCAAGACTTTTTAAACTATTAACAATATATGTGAATCTAGTGTACATGCATGTGATTGATTCAGTTTGTTCCATGCTAAACAATTCATATTTGTGCACTAAATGTTAATTTTGGATTCTTTTACTTGATTAGTATCCTCATGGGTAACTTCTAATTATTCCATATTTCTTTGGCTGAAATGCAAGTAGAAATTATGTTGAATTCATTTGCATCCAAAGAACAATATAAAACATTCATGGCTTTGGCATTAAGCTGAGCCATTTTTCTATCGTTCTCATTTCAATCCCTTTCGGGCTTAGGAACGATTGAACCATCTACAATGTGTGTGGGTGTGCTAGGTCCATTTGTAATGATACTCTATAATTCATAATCTAAAGCTTGAATGAAAATCCTTATTCTTGCTTTCCAATATGAATAATTAGAGCCATTAAACAAAGGTGGCCTATTAGTGGATTGACCTTCAACAAAGGATGATCCAGCTTGTGTTGCCATTTGGATCTTTAACTCTTGATTGTTAGATCAAATAAAAATGAGCACAAACTCTGATACCAAATGCTGCACGATCATGGGGACCTCCCATGTCACCCAACAAGTATACCTACTAGACCAGCTGGCTACCATCTCGATTGGTACACCAACATCAATGAGCGGAGAGCCTGGCTTTGGTGACACGGTCACCAGTAAGAGTTCTCATTAATGCTCTGCCTGCATTTCACCCGTGCAGGTCAACTGGCTTTGATACCAATTATTGGCCCAGATGGCAACCCAAGAGGGGGGGTGAATTGGGTTCTAAAAAATTTAACACTTTAAAACTTAAAACCAATTTCACAACAATTAAGTGCACTAGTGAAGTGATGCAGTAAGTGATGAACATAATGTAAATGAAAGAGAGAGAGAGATAAAAGTACGATGAACACACAAAGATTTATAGTGGTTTGGTGTATCCCACACCTACGTCCACTCCAAGCAATTCTTGGGTCCACACTATAATCCCCTGATTATAGTTGAGTTATTTTACAAGCTCACAACTCTAACTTGTTATTTTACACGGGGTCACAACGAACCCAGCCGGTTTTCATAGGTTCACCAGCATAAAACCTTAACCTAAGCTAAACTTAGCTTGTCCCCGAGGTAAACTACCTCAACTAATTCAATCCCCCTAATTGAATTAGTAAACAACAAATCAAAATAATGTTTACAACCAAGTAAAACTCCTTAAATAAGAAAATATGCAATGTAAATAAACAAGGGTAAGAAAACCCTGATTGAAGCCAAGTGGATTTGAGCTTTTCTTCTTTTTCTCCTCTCTTTTGAATAGTTGAATCAAGCTTCAGCTCTGATTCTTGACCGAAATCTGTTGGAGAGAACTTTGAGGAAATAGGGCTTTTGCTCTTCTCTTTTCTCCTTTGAAAATCCTCCAATTTTGAACTTTTAAGGCTTGGAATTTCTCTTGAATCTTCCTTTGAATGATAGGCGTGGACTTAGAGATTCCTCTTTGAAATATCTCTCTTTTTCACTGGGTATTTTCCTTGATTTTTTATTATTTTTTCTCTATTTTTTCTCTCTTTTTCGAACGAACGAATCCCCCTTTTTATAGATTTTTCAATCCAAGATTAGGTGAGAAAATAGCCATTGAAATGTACCTTGGATGATTCTCCACGTAAGAAAATATATCCGTTGAGGGTTAGGTGGAAAAATATATCAGTTAGAGCTGATCTGGCACTTTTGAAAATCATCTCTGACAGGTTGGAGTCGGCTCTAACTTTTCATGTGTCGGCTCCAGATCGTCTTTCCAAAATAGTAAAAATTGATTCGACGTGGAGTCGGCTCCGACTTTACAAGGTGTCGACTCATCGCTGACTGGAGTCAGCTCCCGATTTCTGAAGTATTAGCTCCAAGAATTGCTCCGAAAACATAGTCTCTATGAATCATGTTAGAGTCAGCTCCCAAAATCCATGTATCGGCTCCGGCTTCTGAAGGAGAAAATAGTTTCTCTGTATCTCATGTTGGAGTCGGCTCTGCTAGACCGAGTGTCGGCTCTGAAACTTCAGGTGTCGGCTCCGAAACTCTAGGTGTTGGCTTCGAACCATGCCAAAAATATTGAACTGTTCTGATACGCCCTGGAGTCGGCTCCAGCCACAGTAGGTATCGGCTCCAAGTTCTGAACTTAAATAAATTCCATTAAAATTCGATTCAAAACTGATTTCTAAGTACCATTTGGATAAATAACCGATCTTAATTCCTGAAACACTTATCAAATCTATCAGAAACACAAGGAATATACTCATGGCTTTTGTTAATCATCAAAATCAATAATTAGATAAATAATTTCTCAATAATTTTCTCAACAGCTCTGACCAAGGATTTAGTCTCAAGTCAAAAGAAGTGCTCCGAGCTTGAGCATCGGGTAGTTGAGGCAGGCGATGAAATCGCTCTGGCGATTGAGAAATACAAAAGCTCGGATGAATTTACTCGAGGGCAAATTCAGTTTTCAAAGGAGGCATACCGAGTTGGGGCGAATGAGGTACGGGCAAGGGTGATCCAGGAGTATCCGGACATCATTCTTTCATTCTTGAAGGACGAGAGATATTCCTTTTCGTCACCAATAACTGAAGCATTGGCAGCGACTTCCTCATCCGATGACAGCGACGATGATGAAGATGCTTCTGGCATTAATTTCAAAGTGGCCTCAGAGGGAGACCCAATGGAGGCTCCCTTTAGAATTTATTCAAGAAGTAGAGGCTTCAAGATCCGCCGTCGGGGAGGCTAAATTTTTGCAACCAATTGCTGAGGCGGATATGGCTTCAAGGCCGAGTGACGAAGGGGCCGATGTTCCCTCGGCTGTTGGAGGGATGGCCCAATCAGGAGGTCGACCGGATCAGCACATTTCAGACATTGCTGAAACAGCCTCCGAAGATGAAGCCGAAGCTTAGGGATCCATTTTTTTGCATTTTTTCTCCCTTTCTTGTAATATAAATAGTATTGTGACATGAATGAATCTTTTATTTTTCTTCGTGTATTTCATTGTTTGGTATTTGCATGTTAGATGGTCTTTTAGCTTACTCACGTCTTGCCTAAACTTAGCTTATCATAAATATAAGTAAGTAACCAGCTCTATTAGAGCTCAAAAAATTCTTGAACGACTTTGTCAAAATCGAAGAGGTCACCCGGTCTTGCTGAGACTAGCCCGATCAAATCTGCCGAAGCTGGTAATAACTCGGCTTTGTTGATGTAAAAGGAATGACCCGGCTTTGCCAAAATAAAAGGAATGGTTCGGCTTCGCCGAAGTAAAATAATAGCTCAACTTTGGCCGAGGCAAAGGATAGTTTAGCTTTGCCAAAGTAAAATAATAGCTCAGCTTTGGCCGAGGCAAAGGATAGTTTGGCTTTGCCGAAGTATATCCTATTTTTCCTAGGGCATCTATTTCATAGTTAATGCCTTATCTTTTTCGATGCGAGCTTGCTTTTCGTATACGCCAAGCATTCGATTGCTATTTTTTCATGAGGGGTTTCTCAAGTTCATTCGCATTTTTAGGATTTGTGAATGACTCTTTGCATTTAAGGCCTCTAATCCAAGATCGAGAGAAAATCTTCTGCCTTTTTTTTGCGGCTTGGAGAATATCTCCAGTATACCTCGGAGAGTACCAAGTTTCGTTAAGGTATTGCCATGTAGTCTTGAATGTGGCATAGTTGTCGTGTCTTGAGTCTGAAGTCTTCCCCTTCATTAATGGCTACTTCCTATTTGACGTCTATAAAAAGGGGGGAGCAGAGGATGCCTAAGCATACCCGGTAAAGTCTTCTTACTTTGCGAGCAAAAAGAAACCTTCATGGCTTTTTTCACACTAAAGTTGAGAGCTATGAGGTCGGTTTTCCTTTCAAGGTTTGGCCTGGCCTTGGTGGTTGGGGTGATGAAGAAGTTGCTGGAAAGCAAGTCATTCTCAAAGGAGGAGTCATGGAGGTCATATGCGAAGCGCAAAAGGGGGATAGAGGTCATATGGAAAGTGCATGCGGGCGCTTCTTGTTTGGCTCTGTTCGCCTACTATGAAACCATAAAGGGCCACTGGAAATGGAGTTGTTGATGGGCTATGGTTTTCACAGGCTTTCTGTCAACCATGGTAACCTTTATCACCAAGCCTCTTCTTTTTGAGGCTTTTCATTTTTCATGGTGGCGCTCGGCCATGTCCCTGCATCATAAGGAATTCTATACTCTGAAAAGTCAGAGGTGAGTTCTTTCAGGTTGCTTCTTTTCTCTATATCCATTAATCGGCATTTCGGGGATCACAACTCAATAGAGTTATCTTTTCTGATTTCTTCAAATCATGGACGAAAGCTATGTTGAAGCAGCGTCATTGGTCGAACTTGTTTGTTAGAACATTTTCGTTTGTGTTGAGAAATTATTGAAACATAATTGCCCCAACTTTATTGATTTTGATGATTCCAAAAGCCATGAGTATCTTAAAGAAAATATGTTTATTTATCAAAACCTTGAGCTTATTCAAATTGAATGGAATGAACTTTCAATGGTTATATCAAATGAATTTTGAACCGTTAGAAATAGAAGTTTCAAGTTGTATGCTCAAAAGAATTCTAAAAGGAATCTTACACTTTATATTTCAATCGATGAATTCTTGGAACATGTCTTGAATCCATGTTAAACGTCATATTTAATGTATTCAAGTCAAATTTATATTTTAAATTTAATTGGGACAAGTTTTAAAGTCAATCAGAACATTTTTCTGATTTTTGTATCGGTCCCGAGCCGACTCATGAGTTTCCGAGTCGACTCCCCACTTTGCCTGAGTTTCTCGAGTCGACCCTTGGTTTTCAAGAGTCGACCCCTGAATTCTTGCGAGCCGACTCCTGTCTGTGCGAGCCGACTCCGCTCAAACAACAGAACCCATGTTTTTTGAGCACTTCTCGAGTCGACTCCCCGTTTTCCTCGAGTCGACTCCCGACTTTCAGGAGCCGACACTTATGTTTTCGCGAGTCGACCCCTCAATGTTAAAATGTTTCTATTTTTGGTAATCGACCTCGAGCCGACTCCCTCAGAGCTCGAGTCGACTCCGCGAAATCTGGGCGCGATTTTTAACGATGACACATCAGCCCCAACGGTAAGATTTTTGAATAACGGCTATTTTTCCCTGTCTCTAACGGATATATTTTTGCAGATTCTATAAATAGAGGAGTTCTTTTCAAATCAAAACAACCCAGAGAAAATCAAAAAGAGAGAAAAGAATCATTTGAAAAGAGGGAAAAACAGAGCTTATTGAAAAATCTTTTAGCTCAAAGAGAGTGATTCAAAAGGAGTGAAATCCAAGTGAAGATTCGTCTACTCCTTCTCATCATTCCACAAAAGCCAGAAGAAAATCCAAGTGCGTTTCAAAGGTCAAATGCGGATTTTCAAAAGAGGGAAAAGCTTCATCTCAACTCCAAAGTCTTCAACGGTCAAGAATCTAGCTGAGGCGTGATTCAACACTTCTAGAGGAGTTGAAGAGAAGAAGGGAGAAAGCCCAAGCATCTACCATCGGCAAAATTATCAGGCTTTTCTAACCTTATATATTTTGTACTTAATTTGTATATCTGCTCAAGGGGAGCACTTTATTGTTCAAACACAATCTTTATTATTTGTTTGCTGATTCAATCAGTGGATTGAATTAGTGGAGGTTGGTATACCTCGTTGCAAGCCGGAGTGCTTGTGTTGGGTTAGTTGTGAGCCCTAGAAAAACAACGTGTAGGGTTTTGTGCTGGTAAGCCCGAGTTAAAACCAGCTGGGTTCGTTGTGCACCCGGTAAAACAACAAGTTTGAGTTGTGAGCTTGGAAAACAACTCGGCTGTAATCTAGAGAGATTATAGTGTGGACCCAAGTGAATCTTGGGAGTGGACGTAGGTGCTGGTTGCGCCGAACCACTATAAAATTATCTTGTGTTTGCCGTGCCTATTTTCTCTATCTCTATCTCTCTTTATTAACTGCTTGTTCATTGCTTATTAGTTATCTCACTTGCACATCTGCTAACTAATCAATTAAAGTTAAAAAGTCTTAAATTTTTAAGAACCCAATTCACCCCCCCCCTCTTGGGTTGCCATCTGGGCCAACAATTGGTATCAGAGCAAGTGCTCATTTAGAATTTGATCTCACGATCAAGGGCTAAAGATCCATATGGCAACACAAATTGGGTCAAGTTTTGCTGAAGGTCATTCTACGAATAGACCTCCACTTTTTAATGGCTCAAACTATTCTTATTGGAAAGCTAGAATGAGGATATTCATTCAAGCTTCTGATTATGAGCTTTGGGGTGTTATAATTAATGGACCTAGTACACCCACACACCTTATTGATGGCACTATTGTTCCTAAACCCGAAAGGGATTGGAATGATAATGATAGGAGAATGGCACAATTAAATGCTAAAGCCATTAATATTTTATATTGTTCCTTGGATTCAAATGAATTCAACCGAATCTCAACTTGTAATTCCGCAAAAGAAATTTGGGATAGGTTGGAAATTACTCATGAAGGAACAAACCAAGTAAAGGAATCAAAAATAAATATTTTGGTTCATAAATATGAATTGTTTACAATGGAACAAACTGAAACCATCACATGCATGTTCACTAGATTTACTGATATTGTGAATGGTTTGAAAAGTCTTGGTAGTTTATACTAATGCTGATCTTGTGCGTAAAATTCTTAGGTCACTACCAAGATCGTGGGAAGCAAAAGTCACTGCATCCAAGAAGCAAAGGACCTCAATGCACTACCTTTAGAGGAGCTTCTAGGATCCTTAATGACCCACGAGTTAACAATGAAGCAGCATGTTGAGGAGGAAACAAAAAGAAGAAAACTCTTGCCCTCAAGACTGCAGAAATGGAAGAGAGCAGCAGTGAAAGTAATGATGAAGATGATGAGGAAACTGCTCTCTTGGCCAAGAAATTCAGAAGGTTTATGAGAAAAAGGCCCTTCATAAAAAGAAATTTGGAGCAAGATTTGAAGGAGAAAAGGATAAGAAAAAGGACAAGGAGAAAAAAAGAAAAAGAGCCCTTAGTATGTTATGAGTGCAAAAAGCCAGGGCACTTCAAGTATGACTGTCCTTTACTGAAAAAGGCCTACAAGAAAAAGAAGAAAGCTTATATGGCAACATGGTCTGAAGAATCTTCCTCGTCGGAAGAAGATGAGCAAAAGGAAGTTGCCAATATTTGTTTCATGGCCAACGACGACGACAACGACAATGAGGTAAGTTCTGAAAACTCAAATGATGATTTTACATTTGATGAAATGTTTGAGGCTTTCAATGAACTTATGATTGATTTTAAATCCTTAAAGAAAAAGTATAAGTTTTTGAAAAATGAATATTAGTTTAGCTAAAAGTAAAAATGAATTAGCTTTAGAAGTTAAGAACTTAACTAATGAAAAAGAAGAACTTAGGAAAGAAAGAGATAATCTTAATCAAGAAAAAGATTTATTAAAATCTGAAACTAAAAACTCAACTAAAGATTTAAAAGATCAAATAGAAACTTTAGCTTTAGATAAAGAACAGCAAGCTAAAGAAATTGACTCTCTTAAGAAAGATGTTAAAAAATATAAAGACATTGTTGAGAAATTCACCTTAAGTTCAACTAAACTTAACATGATCCTAGATAGTCAAAAAGCTGTTTTTGACAAAGCTGGTTTAGGATATAACACATTAAGAAAACAGAAATCTCTAAAGAATATTTTGTAAAAGCCAACCAAAGTAATATAACTTGTTTTAAATGTAATGAAAAAGGTCACAAATCCTTTGAATGCAAAACATTAAATAACAACAAGTTAAATATTAAAGCTAAGAAAATATGGGTTCCGAAAGGAACAATTTTTATTGCTGCTAACCATGAAGGACCCAAGAAAGCTTGGGTACCTAAGCATAAAGTTTGATGATATTGCAGGAATGTCTTGTAGCCAAAAGATCAAAGAAAAAGTGGTACCTTGATAGTGGCTGCTCAAGACATATGACGGGTGACAAAGATGAATTCATCACCCTGGAAGAAAAGAAAGGTGGAGTTGTGACGTTTGGCGATAACGGTAAAGGTCAAATTATGGGCCTTGGTAAAGTTCGCATAACTCCATCTATTTATTGATAATGTACTTTATGTTAATGGTTTGAAGCATAATCTAATTAGCATAAGTCAATTATGTGATAAAAATTTTAATGTTTCATTTAAATCTTCTTATGCACTGTAACTAATTCTATTGATGATAGCATTGTATTTACTGGTTATAGACATGGCAATGTTTACTTAGTTGACTTGGAAAAATTATCTTTGAGTGATCATTGCTTAATTGCTGACAATGCTAACATAAATGAAATTAGTTGGTTGTGGCATCGTAGATTAGGTCATGCAAGCACACACCTTATTTCAAAACTAATTAAAATGGATTTAGTTAAAGGATTACCTAAATTAGATTTTGAAAATAATAAAATATGTGATGCATGTCAATTTGGAAAACAAACTAGAAGTTCTTTTAAATCTAAAAACATTGTTTCAACTTCTAGGGCTTTAGAGCTACTTCACATGGACCTATTTGGACCAACTAGAACCACAAGTCTAGGAGGAAAGAAATATGGTCTAGTGATTGTAGATGATTATTCTAGATATACTTGGGTAATGTTTTTAGCTCACAAAGATGAGACTTTCTCGATGTTCCTGAAATTTTTCAAGAAAGTCACAAATGAGAAAAACACTACTATAGTATCTCTTAGAAGTGATCATGGAACAGAATTTGAAAATCACCTTATTTGAAAATTTCTGCACTGAAAATGGAATTAATCATAATTTTTCAGCCCCTAGGACTCCACAACAAAATGGTGTAGTTGAAAGAAAAAATAGAACTCTAGAAGACATGGCCCGTACCATGCTATGTGAAAGCAACTTACCAAAGTATTTTTGGGCGGAAGCAATTAACACAGCATGTTACATCTTAAACAGAGCTTTAATAAGACCAATATTAAAGAAAACACCTTATGAATTATGGAATGAAAGAAAACCAAATATAAAATACTTTCATGCATTTGGATGTAAATGTTTCATTCATAATAATGGTAAAAACAACTTAGGAAAATTTGATGCTAAATCTGATGAAGGAATTTTTCTAGGTTATTCAACAACTAGTAAGGCATATAGAATCTTTAACAAGAAAACCTTAGTAGTTGAAGAATCCATTCATGTAGTTTTTGATGAATCTTTAGCAACTGGATCTGAAAAGATTGATGATGAGGAAGATACAAACATAATTGAAAAAGATCTTGAAAAACTTAATATTGAAGTATCTTCTGATCATGAACAAGAGGCTAAAGATGATGATTCACATAAGGACGATGATGTCAATATTGATCATAATGATGTAGATCTTCCAAGAGACTGGAGATATGCTCATAGTCATCCTAAGGAATTGATTATAGGCGATCC
This sequence comes from Calamus simplicifolius, assembly GCA_900491605.1. Lineage (NCBI taxonomy): Eukaryota > Viridiplantae > Streptophyta > Magnoliopsida > Arecales > Arecaceae > Calamus > Calamus simplicifolius. Next base: position 304,040 of record UESW01004895.1, on the reverse strand, counting down.
ATCTCAAGGAATAAGGACTAGATCATACATGAGAAATATTAGTAATCATCTTGCATTTGTTTCACAAATTGAACCTAAAACTATAGAAGAAGCTGAAAAAGATAATAATTGGATGTTAGCTATGCAAGAAGAACTAAATCAATTTACAAGAAATAATGTTTGGACCTTAGTTGAAAGACCTAAAAACCATTCAGTAATAGGATCAAAATGGATTTATAGAAATAAACTAGATGAAAATGGCATTGTAATTAGAAACAAAGCTAGATTGGTTGCTAAAGGATATAATCAAGAGGAAGGTATTGATTTTGATGAAACCTTTGCACCTGTAGCTAGATTAGAAGCCATTAGGCTATTACTTGCATTTGCATGTCATATGAATATTAACTTATTTCAAATGGATGTAAAAAGCGCATTTTTAAATGGATTTATTAATGAAGAAGTTTATGTAGAACAACCACCAGGTTTTGAAGATCACGAGTTTTCAAATCACGTTTTTAAATTGCACAAAGCTTTATATGGTTTGAAACAAGCACCTAGAGCTTGGTATGATAGGTTAAGTAAATTCTTAATAGAAAATGATTTTACAAGAGGAAATGTTGATAAAACTTTGTTTTTGAAAAGAAAAAGTAAAGATTTACTTGTAGTACAAATATACGTAGATGACATTATTTTTGGTGCTACTAACGATTCTCTTTGTCAAGAATTTGCAAAGTTGATGCAGGGAGAATTCGAGATGAGCATGATGGGAGAACTCAACTTCTTCCTTGGACTCCAGATCAAACAAAGCAAAGAGGGAATCTTTATCAACCAAACCAAATACACAAGAGAACTACTCAAAAAGTTTGGTATGGAAACAATGAAACCCCTCGGAACTCCAATGAGTCCTTCATGCAAGCTGGACAAAGATGAAGAAGGTAAAAAGGTTGACCAAAAGTATTATCGAGGTATAATCGGATCCCTTCTTTATTTAACAGCAAGTAGACCAGATATCATGTTTTCAGTATGTTTATGTGCTAGATTTCAATCTGAACCTAAAGAATCACATTTAATAGCTGTTAAAAGAATTTTAAGATATCTAAATGGAACTAAAAATGTAGGTTTATGGTATTCTAGAGATTCCACATTAAACCTAATTGCATATTCAGATTCTGATTATGCTGGATGTAAATTGGATAGAAAAAGCACAAGTGGTGCATGCCAATTCTTAGGTAGTAACTTAATCACATGGTTTAGCAAAAAGCAAAATTCAGTTGCATTATCAACTACTGAAGCTGAATATGTAGCAGCTGGAAGTTGCTGTGCGCAAATCCTATGGATTAAGCGACAACTTGAAGACTATGGTATCACACTTGATAAAACACCCATAAGATGTGATAACACTAGCGCAATCAACTTAACTAAAAATCCAATTCAACATTCAAGAACAAAACACATAGAAATTAGATATCATTTTATAAGGGAACATGTAGCTAATGATGAAATTTGTTTAGATTATGTAAACACAGAAGAACAATTAGCTGACATATTCACTAAACCTTTAAATGAAGAAAGATTTTGTTATCTTAGAGGAGAATTAGGAATTTGTAACCCTTTTGAATAAATTTTGAAATCTTAAGGAAATATATCTAGAATTCTTTCAAATTCTTAAAATCTTAAGGAAATCTTATCTAGAACTCATAAATTTGATCTCTCTAAGTCCATGATTTTTAATCATACTCAAAGATCAATTTTGGGACTTATTTCGGATTCTCTGAATCTCAATCTAATTTTTCTCTGAATTTGTCCGGGAGCCGACTCGAGAGTTTCGGAGTCGACTCGAGTTTCTGCTGAAACTCAGGAGTCGACCCCTCCTCTGAGCGAGTCGACTCGAGATCGTGTCCGTGCTCTGTGACTTGTCGCGAGCCGACTCCACACTTTGCGCGAGTCGACTCGACGTGGTCCCAGTCGATTTATTTAGGGCACGAGTCGACCCGACGGACATTTCACTCTTCCAAAATCTTCCAAATCCTCTCCAAAACTTTCCCAAAACCCTCCAAACTTCAATTAACCCTGATTAAACAATCCTTCAAGATCAATGGCACCTAAAACCCGAGGAGCAAGCTCGAGTGGCGCCGGTGTGAAGAGAAAAAGGACCGTCCGACGACCCGTCCGCGAGCCGTCAACGGATTCCTCTTCTACGCCTTCGGCTAGTGATCCTCCAGCTCCAGCTCCTACCCCCCAGGTAGATCTTCTAGCCAGTAGGATTGTAACCACGGGAAGGAAAGTGGATTTCGAGTTGTTTGAGAATGAGGGATTCATCATTGGTAGGCAACTTATCGAGATGGGTTTTGAGTATATTTGTTCTTTGGATTGCCCAACCTATCCTGCTTTGGTCAAAGAATTTTACAAGAACTTGTCTAGAGGAGATGATGGCCTTGTAAGCAAGGTTAGAGGCATCGGTTTAAACATTACATCCTCCATTCTTTCTAGACTTTTGAAGTTACCCTTATCTGGACCTTCTACATTTGCACCTGAAGATAGGTCTCCTGCTCTCAATCGTCTGTTGAACCGTAACTTTGAGGGATTTGAGGAAGTCTTTGCTAGTCAACTACCATTGGAACTAAGGCTTCTCCACAATATTTGCAGCAGGATCTTATTTCCCAAGACAGGCCGGTTTGACTATGTTTCAGAACGAGATATCTTTATCATGGATGCAGTTGTATCTGGGAAACCCATCAATCTGCCTAGGATGATGATTTGGTATATTGCAGACTGTAGCGGGAAGAAGAAATCAAGCTTACCCTATGGCATGGTATTGACCAAATTATTTCTTAGCCAAGGGATGTGTTCAGTGATGTGAGCCAAAGAAAGAGTTAAGACATACAGATTATTATATTTGGCTACAATTCATCGCATGGGATTTATTAAGAAAAATGGAAGTTGGGAAAGAAAGACTGCTACTGAGGATAGAGACTTAGATGCAGAGGCACCCAGATCTTCTTTGAGACATTCATCTCCGGAGCCTCCTCAGCATTCATCTATTCCAGATCTATCCTGCTCCTACTTCGGATCCTATCCCTGCTCCTACTATTGATCCTGCACAGTCTTCCACTGTTTCATCTGCTAGTTTTTCTGATACTCAGTTGGATCAACTTCGATCTTTATTCAAGTCTGAGTTATGTGATCAAGAAAAGAGATTGAAAGATGAATTTAATGACAAGTATATGAACTTAAAAGAAGCATTGTATTCTCTCAGTGATCGTGTTGCATTGATTGAGTCCACTCTTAGCTCATCTCCGGTTCCTTAAGTGAAAATTTAAAGAATATCTTTGGAGAGCTTAAGGACATTTGCGGTGATTCAGAGACTTACTCACAATGCAACGCAGAGCTTCAAGAGAAAATCACTTCTGCTTGCACTTTTGTTGATGAAAAACTTAAAGACTATGTAAGGCTTCAATGCGAGGGAATGAAGCAAATTGTAGATCATTTGAATAGAATCACAAGAAGAAATTTTTAAGTTTTCATGTAACCCTTTTGATGTAGTAAATTTACTTTCAATGCAATGTACAAGTTTATATTTCCATGTACTTTCATTTTGAAGTAATGAAAATGTTTGATGCTTCACTTTTTGTCTATTTCAATTGTGAGTACCCTTGAATATCTTTGAATGCTTATGTTTAAATTGATATAATTTTGAATATCTCAATACTCAATTGATAACTAAGATGCTGAATGAATTCGAATGAGTTTAATCAATTTGATGCTCTGATGCATCTCAACCTTTTTGTTGATTACAAAAAAGGGGGAGAGATTTATATGAATTAATCGTATATTGCATCATCTCTTTAATTGCCCTAATTAAATAAGGGGGAGAAAATTAAATAAGAAAATATATGTTTCATATAAGGGGAAGAGATAAATTGAATTCATAAAGAAAGAATTGCTTAAGTTTTTGATTTTGAAAAATTTTGAATGATTTATAAGATTAAGGTTCATAGGGGGAGCTACCTCATTGAGGGGGATCTGACATTCGATCTCCATCAAGATCTGTGCCCTTGGTGCAGTGAGTGGGGTGTATTGATTGAACCTTCGTGCCGAGCTTTGGGTACGATCTCTGGGTAGCGGCGAAAAGCTCTTTGGCGATGGGGCGGACTTGTATGGTGAAGGGATCGGCTCTTCTCTGAGCCCTAGGCCTCATTCCTCCTTGATTGCTCGGCTCGGTCTGACCTTCGTGACTCCTCAACCCTAGCATACTTGTCCGCCAAGGCCATCATGTCAGAGAGGCTTTTCGGATAGTTGACCTCTAGGGCTAGATAGAAGTCACCCTCCTTCGACACACCACCCGCTAAGATGAACATGGCCACCTTGTGGTTAAGGTGGTCCACTTCTAACATGATCGTGTTAAAGCAGCCAAGATAATTCTTCAAAGATTCCTTCTCCTGTTGCTTGACCTCAGAGAAGGAATTGGACCTCTGCCGATGGCGGCGACTACTGATAAATTGGCTGATGAATAGGTAGCTCAGCTCATCAAAAGAATTGATGGAGCCTGGCTTCAAGCTATTAAACCAGGTTTTGGTGGACCCCTTAAGAGTAGAGGGAAAGGCTCTGCATAAGATCGCATCTGACACTCCGTGAAACATCATGATGGATCGAAAGCTGCTTAGATGGTCATCGGGATCAGTAGATCCTTGGTATGGTTTGATGGTGGAAAGCTTGACATGAGGATGGATCACTTTCCGCATGATCTCCTCAGAGAATGGGATGCTGCTCCGCTTTCGATTGGGGAGGAGGAGCTTGCCTGACGGCATCCAGCACTTGACACCATTCCTGGCGCATCTCTCGAATTTATCGTTGGATCGCCTCATCTTGGGTAGTAGGGGAGACCGGTCGAGGGAGTATGGTGATAGCATCGAGTCATGATGGAAGGACATCGGAGAGAGAGAGTGAACTCATCAAGATTTGGGCGGGCTTTTCCCCCCACCCATTTGTCGCGCCGATCTAGCTCCCCTATGCTGCTAGGGATGGCTTGCAACCTCGGACGGGTTGGAAGAAGAGATCGTTGGTAGAGCAGGGGCAGCAACTCCATCAGGGAGTTATGGAGCAGGGACAGTCGAACGGGGAGCCCTCTGGAGCCCTTGGACCAGCTGTGCGAGGGCTTGCACTTGTTGAACCAGTGTAGCAAACTTGTCCTGGGTCACCGCGATCGCCGATGGTGAAGGACTCTCGGCCGGCGATGGTAGTGGAGGCACCACATTGTTTGTGGGATCGAGCCTCTGGGAGGCGGTCTGATCCTGAGCATCAGAAGTGGCTCTCTTCCAATTGGTCATTGAGGGATTGTTCTTTTGGTTTCAAACCTTATCTCCTTGATTACAAGTTTATGGGACTTAAGGCCCTTCCTCTAGCACCAATCTATTGTTGTAGAAATCCGTTCTTCGACTCGGATGCGGTCCAACTCCAGAACTGGATGCCTGCCCCTCACCTGGGTGGACCTGCAAGACAATCCTCGAGCAGAGAGCGTTGGGGGTGGCCCTCTGCGGAAGACCCTTCGACGCCCAAGTCAGTGGAGATCCATAGCAAGCAGATATATGGAGAAGGCTCTCGTAAAAGAGTCCCTTAAGAATGGCCTCTTCAGGAGTCAAGAAGCTCTGTTGGAGCTTCAAGGGAGTTTTCTCAGTGAGAGTGAGCGTACCTAAGAGAGTTTAGGGAAAGGTATATATAGACTGTTGGATCAGGCCCACTGCCATCTTTTTATTGTTTTTTGACTATGATTCAGAGACTGTTAGCTTCTTAATTGTTTTATCAGTATCAGGATTATTGATGCTTTTACTCTACTGTCATCTGCAAGTGTAGGTAGAGTTGTTAGATTTGCATAAAGGCGCAAATTTCTCGAAGTTTTGTAGTGGGCAAGGTTTTTGACTCAATTTTAGGGTTTACTTCTTTGTACTGTGGATTGAATATGATTTCATGTGATTTTTTTTTTAATTTTGAAAAGAATTCAACTGTATTAACAGGTAGTGCTCTTTCAGTGATATATAGGAATCGGTCTTTGATTAGTTTTTGAATATTACCAATTAAATATTTTGGGTTCAAATCTACTTCCTTACTTCCTTGATGCCAGTATTGAGTTTGTGGTATTTTCTTTAATACTATTTTCAGATTCGGAGGCTGAAATACAGGTTGAAGATTTGCAGTAATTAAAGATATCATACTTCAATTCAGGGGGTTTCTTATCTTTGATGTGGATCAAATATATTTTTCCATGTCCCATTAGTAGGCCAAAATTTTGATCTCTGCTTTTGTTGCGGTTCATGAAAATTTTTCTTTAGAGAGACCTCTCAGAATCCTGTAAGTTGTAATTATTGCCTTAGCTGGTATGCTATTGTTTTCTTGCGAATAGTAAGCAGATTTGTTCTCTTAGTTTTGATGTTAGGCTACAGATGAAAGGTATTTTCTGAGAATTTAGGATTTGGTGGACTGCAGTGAGCTTCAATTTTTTCCTTGTATACAAGGTACTCTTTTCCTTCTGTTTCTTTTACTAGTATGCTGGTTCAATTGCCAATTTTCCTTGAGGATGTGGCTGCACGGTTGGGCTGCCTTCATAGATGATCCAAAATGATGACTTTCTTCTAGCTTATGGTTTGTTTCTGTCACTAAAGTTGTATGCATTTATGTAGTGACTTTCTATAATACGAAACAGCATATTTTACTTGTTATGGTAGCCCAACCTATTGTTTCACAAGCAAATTTGATTTTGTCTATTTTTATCATTAAAGTTGTAATTATTCTTTGCGGTGACTTTCAACAAGATGGAATACTGCATGTTTTACTTTTTATGGAATAGCATCCTTCTGTTTCACCAGCATGCTCGATTTGTTTACAATATACTAGAGTAATAACATGGAAAGGGGTGAGGTTGACATCTCATCCGCAATTAACTGGGTTTATTAGCTTCAGTATTGGCAGACCAGGTAAATTGTTCTCTATTTTTGCAACAATACTCATTAGTTTATACATTTTGCAACACAATGCTCAGCAGTTTATGAAAAATCTTATTAGAACTTAGATGTCCAAAAGTTGAAGTTTTGCAATAGATAGTTGGTGTGGGCCCTCCCAAGGTTTATTTATAGATGAAGGATGTGACATAAGGAGAGATTTTTTTTGGTCAGGTTGAGGGATTGAGATAAGGATAGAAGGATAGCGTTTAGATTGAAATAAGGATAAAGGGATATATATGGTAAGACTGAAATATTGGATAAGGTGATAGTTACTGAGATTGAGATAAGGATGAAGAGATACGGTGCGATTGATGATTAAGGTATAATTATGCGTTATTATTATTATTTTTCCACAAGATCTCTCTTTAATTATTTTATTTTATTTCCTTCTTTTATGTTTTGTGTTTTATTTTTGATTTTGATATTTGGATTATATATTTTTTAAAATTTTTATTTTTATACCAAAGTTGCCATGTATCGTGGGTAACCGATACCTACATGTTGCCATGTATCCGGGGCAACCGATACCGACCTGCCGATTTTGCCTTGTTCGTTTGAATCCAAAATTTTTTGCTTGTGTGGGTTGTGATATTATTTTGAGCCTATTCAATTCAATTTGGCAATGATGAATGTATGGGCTATGAAATCATGACTTGGAGGGCATTTCTAAATGCAACCGTTGTGAAGCATATGTTTGAAACTCTATCTGAGCCAAGGGCCATGATGTTAGGCAAACTCAGCATTTCCTGATTCGGATGCATGGAAATTGTAACTGTCAGGAAATAACAGCTGGTAATGCCTTCCTGAGCCAACTCAATCTGTCGTTCATTTGAATCCAAAAATTTTTGCTTGTGGGCTGTGATATTATTTCGAGCCTATTCAATTCGATTTGGCAATATGAATGTGTGGGAAGTGAAATCATGACTTGGAGGGCATTTCTAAATGCAACCATTGTGAAGCATATATTTGACACTCTATCTGAGCCAAGGGCCATGATGTTAGGCAAACTCATAGCATTTCCTGACTCGGATGCATGGAAATTGTAACCGTCAGGACATAACAGCCGGTAATGCCTTCCTGAGCCAACTCAATCTAAGTCATTCATTTGATCCAAAAAATTTTGCTTGTGCGGGTTGTGATATTATTCTGAGCCCATTCAATTCAATTTGGCAATGATGAATGTGTGGGCTGTGAAATCATGACTTGGAGGGCATTTCTAAATGCAACCATTATGAAGCATATGTTTGGCACTCTATCTGAGCCAAGGGCCATGATGTGTTAGGCCAACTCATAGCATTTTCTGACTCGGATGCATGGAAATTTTAACCGTCAGGAAATAATAGCTGGTAATGCCTTCCTGAGCCAACTCAATCTATGTAGTTCATTTGAAGCAAAATTTTTTTGCTTGTGTGGGCTATGATATTATTTTGAGCCTATTCAATTCAATTTGGCAATGATGAATGTGCGGGCAGTGAAATCATGACTTGGAGGGCATTTCTAAATGCAACCATTGTGAAGCATATATTTGACACTCTATCTGAGCCAAGGGCAATCATGTTAGGCAATGTCATAGCATTTCCTGACTCGGATGCATGAAAATTGTAACCGTCACGAAATAATAGTTGGTAATGCCTTCCTGAGCCAACTCAATCTATGTCGCTATATCTCATAAGTTACTATTTCAGTAATGTCTTGACTGTACGAAACAATGTAATGATGTTATTTCAGAAATCATTCCTATTATTGCAGTGATACCAATGGCAATCAGGTAGTTGTCTTAAGTGATCTGTATGTTTGGTATGTTTCAGATTTTGATGGTCTGGCCTATTATTTGAATTTTGATGCCTTTCATCCTCCATTTATTGTATACATTGTCTTAAGTGATCTGTATGTGGTGATATGGCATAATTGGGACTATGGAAGGGCTTTAATGATGGGGCTTGTTGGGGGTAAAATCGTCATTGCATTGATATCCGTGCGAGGCGGCTAAGGCTGACCTCCTCCGCCGCCTCCCTCCGGGCCTCCGTAGCTCGGCCTCCTCCGGGCTTCCCTAGCTCGGCCTCCTCCGGGCTTCCGTAGCTCGGCCTCCTCCGGGCTTCCGTAGCTCGGTCTCCCCCGGGCCTCCGTAGCTCGGCCTCCGGGCCTCCGTAGCTCGGCCTCCTCCGTAGCTCGGCCTCCTCCGGGCTTCCCTAGCTCGGCCTCCTCCGGGCTTCCGTAGCTCGGCCTCCTCCGGGCTTCCTAGCTCGGCCTCCTCCGGGCTTCGTAGCTCGCTTATCCAGCGATCCACGCCCCGACGTCTACCTCCGCGGAACCTGACGCGGGAGAGCTTAAACTTACCCGAGCAGCTCCTTAGGCAAGGAATCATATCGAGACGTGGCCTAAGACCTATTGAAACCGCCCCAGGTCTACTCACCCAGATCCCAAGACATCAAAGAGCTCTCCCAGCCGTCGATCCCTTAACAGACAAGGTGTGGATTCTAACGGCCCCACAACGGCCTGATTCTGTCTACCCCCGTATCGTAACAACCTCAGAACCTTCCAGAAGATGCTCAAGTCCCCAGGTGACAGTCTATAAGTATCAGATCAACAGACTCCCTCAGGTACGCACGCAGCTCTGTACGCACACCTCCACTCTCACTCTCCTCCCCTTTTTGGAGCCTCCGATTGGCCACCCCCCGGAGAGGGCTCCCGGAGAGATCCACCTCCTCATTATCTGGTTGATCGCCGATTCCTTCCCCACTGACTTGAGCGTCGGAGGGTCTTCCGCGGAGGACCACCCCCAGCGTCCCTCCGCGTGTGGACTTCTTTTTTGCAGGTCCGCCGCACCCCCTCTTCCTGGAGATCGACCGCGCCCGAGTCGGAGGACGGATTTCGGCGGCAACAGATTGGCGCTAGAGGAAGGGTCTCAAGTCCCATCAAAACTTGAAAGAAGGAGACAAGGATCTTAATCCGGAGAAGAACCTCTCTGATGGCCAACCGGAAGAGAGGAGCAGCCTCTGATGCTCAGGATCAGGTCGCCTCCCAAAGGCCTGATCCGACCGGCGCCACAGCACCACAACCCCCGCCTGTCGAGACTCCGTCGCCGCCTGCCATTCCGGTGACCCAGGACCAGTTTGCCACGCTGGTCCAGCAAGTCCAGGCTCTCACCCACCTGGTCCAGGAGCGTCTTGCGCCTCCTCCTGCTTCACATCCCCAGAAAGAAACGGCGACTTCTTCTTCGCCGGCAACCTCCTCCTCTGATCCGCATGAATCAGCGGATCCCCCGCATCGTCCCAAGGGAGACAAACCGGTTCCTCGAGCCGGTTACGATAGAGATCCTCCCAGATCTCGGCGAGCCCGCTCCCTCTCTCCGGCAACGTCTCACCATGATTCGACGCCGTCCTTGCGGTTCTCGCGTCCAGCTCCTCCTCTAGCCGGTGAGGAGGAGATCCGCCGTCAGATCCAAGAAATGCGTCAGGAGCTGGACGCCGCCAAGCAGATCCATCTGCCTCAGCCCAAAGCAGAGCAGGGCATCCCTTTCTCTAAGGGGATCATGGAGGAAGTGATTCCCTCCCACGTCAAGCTGCCAACCGTCGAGCCCTATCACGGCTCCACTGATCCAGACGACCATCTCAGCAGCTTCCGGTCAATAATGATGTTCCACGGAGCATCTGATGCGATCCTCTGTCGAGCCTTCCCATCCACCCTCAGAGGATCCGCCCGAACCTGGTTCAACGCCTTGAAACCGGGTTCTATTGATTCTTTCGACGAGCTGAGCCACCTTTTTATTGGCCAGTTCGTCAGCAGCCGCCGCCACCGACGGAGATCCGACTCCCTCTCCGAAGTCAAGCAAAGAGAGGGGGAGTCCTTGAGAATTATCTTGGCCGTTTCAACAAGGCCATGTTAGAGGTGGACCACCTTAATCATGAGGTGGCTATGTCCGCCCTGGCGGGGGGAGTTTCAAAGGAGAGCGACTTCTATTTGGCAATGGAAGTCAGCTACCCCCCATGTTTGTCTGATATGATGGCCCTCGCGGACAAGTACGCCAGGGTCGAGGAGTCGCGGAGAGTGCCCGCGCTGAGCAAGCAAGGAAGAAGCAGGAGCCCAAAGCTCCGACAGACACCGCCCTGCCCGTCGGCCAAGTCCGCCTCGCCGCCAAGAGTCCCTCCGCTGCCGCCAAGGAATCGCTCCCGGAGTCCTCCCAGGCGATTCGATCGCTACACTCCGCTGACTGTGCCCGGGCGCAAATCCTCATGAGATAGAGCGCCAGCTTCCCCGACCAGTGCCTCTCCGAGGGAACCCAACTCGGAGAGATCCCGCCAAGTACTGCCGCTACCACAGGGAGCATGGCCATGACACCGAAGAATGCTGGCAGCTGAAGAACGAGATCGAGAGACTGATTCGGCGGGACGGTTGGACCAGTTCAAGAGCACCCGAGCCACAGCACAAGGAGGTGATCGCCAGCCCGAGCTCCCACAACTCCTCCTCCACCAAATCCGCCCGTGGTTGGCCGTATCAACATGATTGAAGAGGCCGGCGGATCGAGCTCCAGGGGCGACGGTGATGCACCGGTGCCGAAGAAGGCACGCACAGGCGAACTTTCCTTTTCTGATGACGATCTCCTTGGGATAGCTTCCCCATGATGACGCACTTGTTGTATCCCTTAACTTGAACAATTATGATGTAAGCCGAATCCTGGTGATAGTGGAAGCTCGGTAAACGTTTTGTACCTCGGTGTGTTTGCCAGGATGAAATTGCTCATGGAAAACCTTCGAGCCGTGGATTCCACCCTGATGGGATTCACCGGCGACGTCATCGTCCCAGAAGGAATCGTCACCCTGACGGTCCGCGCAGGAACCTGGCCCCTTGTAACCGTTGTACAGACCGACTTCCTAGTGACCGACCTCAGGTCCCCATACAACGCCATATTCGGCAGGCCCGGTCTGATGTCCCTCAAGGCGGTTGTCTCCATCCCGCACCTATCTATGAAGTTCCCACCGAGCGAGGAGTTGGAGTGGTTCGGGGAAGTCAAGCCATGGCTCGGCAATGTTTGTCACGAGCCTTCAGTCCAGAATGCCCGAAGTTGACGGGCTAGACGCTCGGAGGACTTCGCCGAACACGAGGAGAACCGGCGGAAGAACTGGAAGAAGTACCGCTGGACGAAGCTCGGCCCGACCGAACCATAAGGATCGGGTCGCTACTCGAAGGAGAGCCTCGTCGCGAGCTGATCAGATTCCTCCAAAGCAATGCGGACATCTTCGCCTGGACCGCCTCCGACATGCCAGGAATTGACCCGAGTCCTCGTCCATCGCCTCAATGTGGACGAGATGCACAGGCCCGTTAAGCAGAAGAAGAGGAGCTTCGCCCCAGAGCGGCAAAAAGCCATTGAAGAGGAGGTCGAAACTTATCAAAGCCAATTTTGTCCGAGAGGTGAATTACCCCAGTTGGCTGTCAAATGTCGTCATGGTGAAGAAATCGAATGGCAAATGGAGGATCTGCATCGACTTCACCGACCTCAACAAGGCATGCCCGAAGGATAGCTTCCCCCTCCCTCGGATCGACCAGCTCGTGGACGCCACCTCGGGCCACCAGATGCTATCATTCATGGATGCCTATTCGGGCTACAATCAGATCCGGATGGCCCCCGAAGATGAAGAAAAGACCGCCTTCATAACCGACCGAGGTACCTACTGTTACCGAGTTATGCCTTTCGGTCTTAAAAATGCAGGAGCGACCTACCAGCGGCTGGTCAACAAAGTGTTCAAGGAGCAAATCGGCCGGAACATGGAGGTGTACGTAGATGACATGCTGGTCAAAAGCAAGGAAGCGCTGCGGCATGTTGAGGACCTCGCGGAGAGCTTTGCCACACTGCGCAAGTATGGGATGAAGCTCAACCCGACCAAGTGTGCCTTCGGCGTAACTCCGGGAAGTTCCTCGGCTTCATGGTCTCCCAGCGAGGTATCGAAGCTAACCCCAGAAGATTCAAGCTCTCCAACAAATGGCGCCCCCAGCGTCTATTAAAGAGGTCCAGCGCCTAACCGGGAGGATAGCGGCCCTTAACCGCTTCGTGGCTCGGTCAGCCGAGAGATGCCTCCCCTTCTTCAAAACTCTCCGATCGGCCAAGAATTTCCAATGGACCCCGAGTGCCAAAATCATTTCAAGATCTCAAGAAGTACCTCGGCTCGCCCCGCTCCTCAGTAGTCCGATCCCAGGGAGACTCTATTTCTGTACCTGGCCGTCTCGGAGGGCGCGTTTGCTCGGTGCTAGTCAAAGAAGAAAGCAAAGTCCAGAGCCGATCTACTATGTGAGTAGGCTGCTCCGCGATGCGGAGACGAGGTACACCAGGATTGAGAAGATGGTGTTGGCCTTGATCACCTCAGTCCGGAAGCTGCGGCCTTACTTTCAGGCACATTCAGTGACGGTCCTGACCGACCAACCCATCAAGGCGGTGGTCCACCGTCCAGAAACATCGGGGAGAATGACCAAATGGGCCGTCGAACTAAGCGAGCATGACATACATTTTCAACCTCGCCCGGCCATCAAAGCCCAAGTGCTGGCCGATTTCCTCCTCGAGTGTACCATCCCAGAGGACGGCTCTACCCCAACTTCCCGAAGGACCAAAGCCTGAAGCTCGGTGGCTCCTCCACGTCGATGGGTCGTCCAACGCCCATCACTCCGGTGCGGGTTTAGTTCTCACCAGCCCAGAGGGGATGATCTTCGAATATGGCGTCCGATTCTCCTTCCCGGCCTTCCAACAACGAAGCCGAGTACGAAGCCCTGTTAGCCGGTCTCCGGATCGCCCGCAACCTGAAGGTGGAAAAGCTTAACGCCTTCACCGACTCTCAGCTGGTGGCCGGCCATGTGCGGGGAGAGTTTGAAGCCCGAGAACCGAACATGATCCGATATCTCCAAGAGGTGCGCGGCCTACTTCCCCATTTTGCCGAATTTGAAATTATTCAGATTCCTAGATCGGAAAATGCCCGTGCCGACCTACTCTCCCGGTTGGCGACCGCGGAGACGATGGATGCTGAACAAAAATTCCATCTGGAGACTCTGGAGAAGCCATCATGGAAGCCGACCGGTGATGCAAGTTGAGCCGAACCATCCTGGTTCGACCCCATCCTGAAGTATCTCAAAGAAGGGTCGCTCCCATCCGACCGAAGAGAGGCCAGGAAATTGAAGCTGCAGGCGACCCACTATGTATTGATTGACAACCAGCTCTACAAGCGGTCTTTTTCTATGCCGCTGCTCAGATGCCTCCGCCCATCCGAAGCGATTATGCTCTACGGGAGGTACATGAAGGGATTTGCGGCAACCATCTGGGAGCCGGTCCCTATGCCACAAGGTGCT